>OY720025.1:9193632-9370250 GCA_963082485.1 Eudonia mercurella
TTGGCTTACAAAGTAAAAAGTGTTGAATAATTTCGGCGGGCTGGTTAGAACCACGATAGCTCAATTGGAAGAGCACCTGACCCGGAATGTCAGAAGGGTGCAGGTTCAAATCCTGCTCGTGGAAATTTTTTCAACATTTGTGTTTTAGATAGTGTTGATTAATTTCGGAGAGTTGGATTGAGCCACGATAGCATAGTTGGTATTGCACCTGACCCGGCATGTCATGGGGTGCGGGTTCGAATCCCGCTCGTAAATTTTATTCAACACTTTGTCTTTTTTCAAAATATACGCTGTAAAACTAATATTATATTTTTTAAATATTTTTTTTCATCTGCCTTTTGTTTCGGCCTTTTCTTATCCCAACTAACACAAACTTGTGGCATACAGGGTCCATAGCGTATCAAATTGTAACTGTGGTGGCTAAAGGCAAGGTCTATAGCGCGCTATAGAACCCTAAAGCAGCAGATATAGCGCTAAGTGGGCACATCGCATAATAGGTCTATAGCATATTCGATTGTGCTTCAAGATGAAAATTGCAGCTTCTTTGCCACCTGAACAATGAATGACTGAGTGAACGAATTCGTCGTTGTTATAATGCATTCAATTCGATCAGTTCAGATGGTATTGGAATTTTTATGTCATCAATTATTTTAATAATGTAAGAATGTTCATTTCAAATATTTTGCATTATGTGCATCTTAGAGAAATGGGAACATCATTTTACTGTCAAATATGTATATGTTTTCTTTCAATATTTTTGCGCGCCATTGATTTAATGACATAGAATAATCTTTTAACAAAAACTATAAGTATTAATATTAACTAAATTTTCAAAAAAAGAAGTGGTGTATCATCTCGTATTGTTCATAATTTGCTGGATAAATTGTAAATGTATTCTATCAGTCGCTAACTATTGCACAGTTGCACAATTATGGAAATAAACAGTCGGCTTTATCAAACGCCATAATAAAAAAATGGCGACATCGAAATGTGTTTGTTGGTTCCAATTTCCACCTGTTTGTTACTTCTCTGCGGGTCAAAGTGATAAAAATCACTGTGTTACCGTCATAAAGTCTAATCTGGGAGCATATGAGTGATTATAATAAACTAAAGTTTAATTAGGGGAAAATTGGACCTTGTTTATAACTTGTAGTATCATATGACATCTTTCTGGGTATTATATAAACACTTAAGTGGTCTAAAAGTGAATATTACTTCCTAATGAAATGGTTGTACAGCAATGATACTTGCCACTGTTTTGCGATTGTCAGATCTTCAAAAGGTATTATTAGATCAATCTTACCACTTTTAGTGAATTATGACTCTCTTATAGCATTGTGAGATTTAAAAAGGTATCAAAATTAACTACTGTGTCACTTTAAGCGGCGTTATCAAAAATATGCCACTTAAAGTGGTTTTTATAGGTTGCACCCATATTTTCCACTCATGAGCAACAAGATGCTGCATTTTCCACCAATATAGAAACTTTATGGACCTGTGAGTTACAAGATAAGCTGCAATATTCACTAATGTGTTAGTTGGGATAACATCTATAGATAGGAGATATGCGACTTAGCGGGAAGGTAAAGAGTTATTTTCGCGGTTTTGTTTAATTTTGTAACATTTGTGTTTAATCGAATATAAATGTGAAATAATGGTGGATTAATAACCGTTATGTGTTCGTAAAAGTGCAAGAATGTGCAAATAAAAAAAAACAATGCAGCGTCACTTTTTAAATTCTTTCAAGAAGTCTGCGTGAGGTCTCAGTAAAGCTTCACATCTCTACTGATACTCAAAGGGTTCGAAGGGAATATTATTAATCAATCACCAATCATTTCTATTATCACTCTAATGAATGATAACAGAATTGATTAGTGATGATATCATCTATTATCAAACAAAGAAAATTTTGTTTGATATCTCTAAAATTTCGGCACTGGCTTAATGTGCAGGCTATTAAAAAGAAAAAAAGGAAATAAAGCTCCTAGCACACTAATGGCCATAATATAGTCTTGATATCTATTTATTAAGGGCTAGACCCTTCACGAAATCGACAGTCACAACATCGACGGTCGCTGTGTCTAAAACGTTCCATCGACAGGTCACAGTAGAGAGTAGGAGTACACTATATCGACGGTACGCTACATCGACAGTACAGCATAACGATGGTACGCTGCATCGACAGTACACCATATCGAAAGTACGCTGCATCGACAGTACACCATATCGACAGTACGCTGCATCGATAGTACATCATATCGATAGTAGGCTGCTTCGACCGCCGCCGACCGCCGTAGAAATTCCCTTCTTTTTGCCCGGAAGCGAAAAGAACACGACAATTTAATAAATACTTTTTACTTTAAACCTTATTGTATATAAGATCGAATACATTTATATTTTAGCATCAATAATCAAGCCTGGAATAATAACTTAACCTAACATAGGTACTTAATCTGTTTTACAATGATTTATCATGAAACAGTCACGAACATCGGTCACAAACGGAATTTAGACCACTGGGCGACCTGTTTTTATAAATTGTGTTAAATCTTAAAAAGTGACATTTATTTTTTTTGTAACATTTTTGTAAAATTGTAAAGGGGCTAGAGCCCCTAGAGCAACAACGCTTTGCCACGTATTTCCTTGGTTTAGTATGTTTTTTCTGAACTTGACTTTGACTTGATAAAACATACATTTACTCTTCTTTTCTTGTAATACAATTCTTTACTTCTTTATACTAATGCCATAATAATCTTTTATTACAAACAGACGTTGGTTCCGCCCTTGCACTAACAAAAGTTGTGGTGGCAAGGTCTAGACTTCACCTCGCTCACAAGGATTACCTACTTACTCTAATGGAGTCTCTTGAGCTCTCTTTGTTTCTCAACACTCTAAATACAGTTTCAGTTTAGCCAATCACTTTAAAATATTGTTTCAAATTACGCAACCAAGTGAATAAGTTGAGTAGAGTGTGTGTGGATGTTGTTTGTACTGCATGTAATGTTTTGACAAAATAGTTTTTTTTTTAAATGTTAAAAGGAGGCAAACGAGCAGGTGGGTCACCTGATGAAAAGTAATCACCGCAAACCGCCGGCAAAACCAAAGTAATCGCAGATGCGTTGCCGGCCTTGAAGGAGGAGTTGGATTTTGAGGAGGGAGTAGGAATTGGGAGGGGGAGGGGTGCGAGATGGGCCTCCGGTACTTTCACTCACCGGACGAAACAACAGCAACGAGTGCCATTGTTCTGTGAGAGCACTGGTATTACGCCGGGCGAGCCGGCCCATTTCGTGCTGCATCGCAGCGTGGTTTTACCACTGACATTTTCAGTTGTCAAATATAATATTATATACATTCTATATCCATCTACTAAATAAAAAAATAATCATCTCGAGCTCCTCCGTGCTTTGGAAGGCACGTAAAGCCGTTGGTCCCGGCTGCATTAGCAGTCGTTAACAACCACCGCACCGCACTGGGCCCGCGTGGTGCTTTATGGCCTGTTCTCCCTATCCATCCATAGGGAAGGCTCGTGCCCCAGCAGTGGGGACATAAAACGAGCTGGTGATGGATCTATCTATAATTAAATCAATCATAGTGTTAGAATACGTTTGTAGAAAAATGCTGAAGGTACACACGCTTGCACATAAGACTACCAAAAAGTGTAATAAATGGACTATTGATCTTCTTGGCGGGAAAGTGAAGAGTCATGTCTGCGATTTTGTTTTATTTTTTAAAATTTGTGTAATGGTGGATTATTAACCGTTAAGTGTTCGTGAGTGTGCAAGAATGTTGGCAAATTAAACAAAACAGTGCAACGTCACTTTTCAAATTCTTTCAAGAAGTCCGCCCGAGGACTTGGTAAAGCCCCACATCTTTACTGAGATACTCGAGGGGTTGGGGAATGAGAAATGATATACCATAATTTCTCATTTCTATTATCATTTATCATCATTATACATGAAAGAAATAGTATTGTCTATTGACTTTTTCATTGGCTAAATGCTTGTGCAAAGCCACACAAAAATGGACTATTAAACACAAAAATAATTTTTCAATTCAAACCAGTAGTTCCTGAGATTAGCGCGTTCACCCAAACAAACAAGCAAACAAACTCTTCAGCTTTATAATATTAGTATAGTAGTATAGATATGGAATTCGGTTGAATTTTTATTGAAAAAAAATTACGGTTTTGGATTGGTATGTGCAGGCGTTTGTACATATAAGGTCAAGCGCATATAGTTGTTAGTAGCTAGTGGAGTGAGAAGCTGTGCGGTAAGTGTAAGCCAGTTAGCCAAGCGAGAGGTGCGGATGTCAGTGCCAGTATCATATCCTGCGAACGGCCGTACGTAGGCCGAGTCATTATTAGTAAATTACTAGGTAGTACTTATTAGTTTTATTTATTACGTTGAAGTTTACAGCAAACTAAGTTTGTCACACAGAGTCGGTATTGTAGTGGCGCCCCGTCAGTGTTAGACACAAAATTTCATCACCAAAACATAACAGATTTTCAATGAAATTTTACGGAATGACAGCTAGAAAACAAGTTGTCTGTGTACCTATCTTTTTTCTTTAGTTTATGGCGTCGTGCGATTAGCACATTTAGCCAGTGTCAAAGTAATTTTTCTTACAAGTATCTAATACATAAATAAACAATATTTCCTTCCTGTATGATGATGAAGATTGATAATAGAAATGAGAAGTGAGAAATGATATACCCTCCAACCCCTCGAGTAGCTCAGTAAAGATGTGGGGCTTTACTAAGTCCTCGGGCGGACTTCTTGAGAGAATTTGAAAAGTGACGTTACACTGTTTTGTTGCCAACACTCATGCATACTCACGAACACATAACGGTTAATAATCCACCATTATTTCACATTAATATTCGACATAACACAAATTTTAGAAAATAAAACAAAACCGCAGACATGGCTCTTCACTTTCCCGCCAAGAAGTCAGCGTGTACCTATTTAATTGTTGTAAAGATTAAGTTGCTGACCTATTTAGTCGATCACTGGTTCTTGTTAAACACTGATGCCATTACTCTACGCGGAGAGTACCATATTTAGTTCTGCGTCTCATGAATTAAAGTTTGAAATTCATTAGACGGAATAGTGCATCCCGAAGGACAAGGTTTTGCTTGTTGTTGCAAGATGGCATCCGAACCTGCATTGAGTTAGCATCTGTGGCCTTCGTGGTGGATTATGGCCAAATCTACCAATGTGCTAGTGATCATGTGGTAAGGCTAGTAGAAAGACGTTTATAGGTTGATGACGATGAAGGACATCTGTTCTTTTGTATTTGGAAGATAAAATTGTTGATACCATTAGCAAATATGAAACAAATCAATATGTGTTAATTGAAATGAAATTCATAGTTTTCTTGTTTCATAAAGTTGAAGCAAATATTTCGAAGACAGATCACGTAATATTCATCACGTTTTTCACAATCGAAGCACGTTTTGACGTTTTTCATAATGAAGCTTTCCGTCAACACGTTTCACGTATACCGCTTGAATGTGAAATAAGTATTTTTAAACTTAACAATTAAAAACAATAGATACCTAATTATAGTAGGTTTTTACAGGCTCGAAAATGTGGCAAATCGCAAATACCTATGAAGCAAAATATTTTATTATCAATTTAATTTGGGTTTTTTTGCACTTTGTTGTTGATTGCACTAATCAAAGTTTTGCGAATTTTGTTTTTTAATGAGCAACTGTTTTTCAATTACAATTATTCACAACACGCTTACGCTTGTTTAAAAACAACCGGGACTAACGGCTTAACGAACCTTCCGAAGCACGGACGCGCTAGAACTTACCTAACTAAACTTTTTATTACTCGATACGATGATTTTTACTTAGATGAAACTATCTGTCAACTATATCGACTGTGCCACCCTATTCGAAATAACAAATGAGAAATCAGCTGTCCTATACATTTTGGTCAAGCGAGCATTATTTATACAGAACTTAAGTTTTGCATAAAGAAATAAATCTTTCAGACATAAAACGTACAAGTATTAATGAAGATCCGACTCCTGCGCTTGTTGTTTAAACCTGTAATATAACAGAAGTCAGTGTCCTCACTTACTTAGAAGTATAAATAAGTTTTATGTTTGTAACCGTTTATTTTGTAGAATATACTTTAATTTAACTTTCTTAAATAAAAAATGAGTTAATATGATAGAACAGTTGTTTTTGTTTTTGCAAGAGTCGATTAATGAGGTTCGTAAATGGAAAAACTTTTTGCAATCTGTCAAAACGATATTCTTTCATCGATAGGATTTCTATGGCAATAGCGAACTATGGCGTCACCGCGACTATTAAGTTCCATCAATTGAGTGTTTTCAACCACATTGTAGGTTACAGAAATTCGTGATACGGTAAAAAAACATGGTTAGTGTTTTGAATAACCGTTACGTTACGTGACGTCATTTGTGCTTTGAATAATTTGGAATTAATTGTTGTGGTTTGTGGTCTATTACAAACGTGGTATGCGAACACTTCTGAAAATGTGATTTTCATTGGTGGGTTATTTAATACCATTACAGCAAAATACGTTCACTGCCCTGAGTGTCGAATTATTCATCATTAAATCACGTTAACGAAAACAAGAATTTGTATGGTAAAATTGCAACCCACCTTTTTGTTAACAGGTTTTTTTTTTAATTTATTTATAAGGACACATTACAGGCAACAGTTAAAAAAACATACATCCCTGACATGAGTATTATTTAATATTATAATATATAATATTGATATGTTATTAGCTATATTGGTGTCATAAGTCCGTGAATATTATATTATAATTTTATTTTATTTTATTTTAGGTAAAATGTTGTAAGTAAATAATTTTAACGCAAATTTTGTTGCGAAACAAATTACAAAAACACAAATGTTGAAAAAAATTCCACGAGCAGGATTTGAACCTGCACCCTTCTGACATACCGGTACATATAGGTATTTTGTTTAATCAAATAATAAGATCCTGAGGCTCTTCTTGAAGACATTTACTAAAAAAAGACAGACAAAAAAAAATAATGTCCTCGTTTGTCACCAGAGGGCTTAGTGCGAGTTATTTTTGTCATTCGATCACGTTAACGAAAACAAGAATTTGTATGGCAATATTTTAACTGGTTTCGTTTGTTGCCAGGAGGCGTTGCCATACTAATTTTCGTTTTCGTAAACGTAATCGAATGAATACGGATAGTAAACAAAACTCACACTTGGCACCCTGGACGCCTAGTGCAAGTTTCAGCTAATGCGAATGAATGTTGAATAAAAGTTGCACAGAACACTCTCGTTTAAAGTGATACGAAAAGTATAAAATTCTTGATCAACGTTGCCGACTTTATTCATGCGAAGTATTTTTTTTGTGAACATGCCAAACCGCAATGGGAGACATTCATTAGACAATAATCAAAGGCTTCCCATATAACAAGGTCGGCAGTGAAAGTTGCACCGTGAGCGGCCATTATAGCGAGATTTTGAGATTGCCATCATCTCCACGTAACGTTCCGAAGATTGAAGTACTCTGTGGGGAACTGTGGGGCTTTAAGAGGCATTGCTCATTTCGGTCTACCATACAAACTTTAATCAATTAAACTTTAATTAAACTTTATATTATTCTTTAATTAAACTTAAGTTCTAATTCTTTCAAACCAATGTGCCAATTTTAATCAAAGTTTTTACGTTTGACTGAATTACAGAGATCTTGACATATCAAAAAACATTACTTCAACTGATTTTAAAACTTTCTGTACTTTTTTTTGAATGGCAGAAACATAGTGATACGAAACTTTTTAAAATGTTCAAAATAATTTTTAACGCAAATTTTGTTGCGAACAAATTACAAAAACACAAATGTTGAAAAAATTTCCACGAGCAGGATTTGAACCTGCACCCTTCTGACATTCCGGGTCAGGTGCTCTTCCAATTGAGCTATCGTGGTTCTAACCAGCCCGCCGAAATTATTCAACACTTTTTACTTTGTAAGCCAAAGGCGCCCATTCAATGTCAACAACTACCGTCATTAACATCCGATCATAATATTTTTACAAATATTAAAGATCAGTTAAGAAATAAGCAAGCTATTTTATAAAATGTTCAAAATAATTTTTAACGCAAATTTTGTTGCGAACAAATTACAAAAACACAAATGTTGAAAAAGCTGCCACGAGCAGGATTTGAACCTTTTTTAACGAAACTTTTTTTAAATGTTTTCCAATGAACGATCAAGATCTCTGTATTTTCCTTAAGTAAAGAAAGTTTCATTAAAATTGGCATTTTGGTTTAAGAGAATTAGAACTTTAAAGTGTGTATGGGACACCGAAGTGTAAAAGGGTTCTTAATGCTTGCGTTTTGTTTTACAATTCAAAATTTGTCTGGAAGTTCCCATAGAATCGTGTTAAGTGTGTACCTGTGTTGTTATGGTCTTGAGAATGTTCCTAAACCTATCAAACTTATAATTAGCTTCTACTTCAGAACCGGTAGTTTCTATTTTACTTTATTAATTAAGTATCTACTTATAACTTAATCATCATCGTCATTTGTTGAGCTCCTCCTTTTATATCCTAAATAATAAGTGCTAATCATTAATTAATTAACTCGTAATAGTTTAAAGAACAAAATTAATATAAAAATTAATTTTAACAAAAAAATATTTTCGACCACCTCGAACACTTTTATAATAAGTAGTACTTCAATAATAATCTGTCAGTAGAAAGATACAGAAAACATCGTTTTTCTTCATAATCACACTAATATTATAAATGCGGAAGTTAGTGCGTACCTACTTACATTTGTTGCTTCTTCACGCTGCAACGGATGGATGGATTTGGATGAAATTCGACATACAGATAGTTTATAACCTGTATTAACACATAGGATACTTTTTATCCTGAATATTCCCACGGGAACGGGAACCACGCGGGTGAAACTGCGGGCGGCCGCTAGTTTATTATATTACTGTTCAAAATAAGGATTTAATTATTTTTATTATTATTGCTATTTACTCGTTTTCGTTGTCGCACCAGCGATCCAGCTTCGTTCCTACATATGCGGAAGATGATCAACAATGGGGTTTTACTTATGAAAATTCGTGGAAAATCCATTGCAAAGGAGTACTCAATGCATATCCTCAATTAAATAAAAAAGGAATTAAGTTACTATGTCAGTTAACGATAAAGGTCACAAATAAAATAAGTAACATAATAATATTAACAAAAACAAAGAATTTTTCGTCAGTAAACGTATGTTTTGTGTACGATTTTTTTAATTTTGCATGAAGAAGAGTTTGAGGGTAACGTAAAGACTAGTTTGGACAGTATTCAAAAAGAAAATAATCTTTATGCATGCACGAATAGTAAATAAAAACAGCAAATGTAAAAAGATCGATGTTGTCTTTTGCTAACTTAAAGAAACTCCAAGAAGTACTTACATTGCGGCTACATAGAGTTTTAACTTCAAGAACAAAAGATAAACCTAAGAAATATTACCTTCTAAACAATTTTAACAGTCTTTTACGATAAGATAAGTGCAATAGTAGTATACTTTTTTACAGTTTCCGACTTCTAAACAATATTAAAATGATTAAAATAAATACTTTTTGCGCTTGCCGTGCAATATTT
The DNA here is from genome assembly GCA_963082485.1 of Eudonia mercurella. NCBI lineage: Eukaryota > Metazoa > Arthropoda > Insecta > Lepidoptera > Crambidae > Eudonia > Eudonia mercurella. The sequence goes on from OY720025.1 coordinate 9,203,260, forward strand.
TTTACCTGACCGGACCGGCACAAGATTGTGCTTTGTATGCGTTTATCTTTTGTTTTGTTTCAATGAGTAAGGGTAAAAAACGCATTCACTTGCGTCCCAGCCTCGAGAGGTTGGGCATGGCCGGGGCCCAGGTGTTCACCCCATGCTTGTCTATGTATTTTTTTTGTTGAAATCAACCTGTTTCCTACATCTCGCCGCCCGTTAAGTTCAAATTCAAGCTTAACGTACGGACTACGGATAAGCTTAGAAAGTTAGCGAAGTCAGAAAGAAATTCTTTCTTACATTTGTTTTTTTATAATAGTGATGACAATGTCTATAAGCTAGAAAATAATTAATTTTAATGATTGAGATTTTAATTAACTATAGGAAAGACTATGTTGGTATGTAGGTACTCTAAGATAAAAAAACTTTGATTTGCGCGTGAAAGTTAATGTGGTACCTACCAAATACGTTGTGGCTTGGCTTACATAATTCTTTTTTTATAAATGTATCTATCTGGATGTACAATCCATTTTAAAGAAAATTGGATTGAGGAGCATATGAAGCGGTCGTGCAAGCTAAGTTCCTTTCATTATGCTGGGTTGACTGGTTGGGGATGGGTGGCCAATTTGATTTATATCCAGCTTCTCTGTGCTTAGAAAGGCAAGTTAAGTAGTTGGTATCAATGGTTATTGTAGAATGGTAATCGTTTTAGCTCACCAAACTGCATCGCTAGTTTGGCTGTTTAAAGCCTGTATTTTTGAACCGGGGACTTATTCTCCCGCTTTGATATCAATTACGAATGCTCCTTTTTCTCTTATTCAAAGTCACTGGTAACTTCTTTTTGACACCGATAATTCTTGAACAGTATATGATGATGTATCCTAGTAATCAAAGTGTGAATAATGCAAAAAATATTATTATTTCATTGTGTATTTTACGTCACTTTTAATGTCGAGATCACCGGTGAGACTTCAATGAGAATTCAATGACGACCCCCCTGATCTCCCAATGTGATTTTGACCATGACGATAGCGCTGTGCCTACAAAGGGGATGTTTATGACATGATGATAATTCTTTAGAAAGCGTAACTTACAGCTTTATCATTTTGATACGTAAACGAGATACTTGCGTTTTTATTAGAAAATTACTTTTGAGCAACACAAACTTTAGATAAAAGGATACCGCATATAACTATTTTGAAATATTTAAATAAAACAACTTTAACGGATCCTTGTGATTATCCCTGTGACACAGACCCTGCAAAGGGTTCAAAACGTCACATTAAAGTAATATAAAATCATTATGTAACATAAACGCGAGTTCATCCGTAATATTTGTTTTATTTAAATGTGTATGTTGTTATGTGTGTGTGTGTGTGTGTGTGTGTGTGGGGGTGTGTGTGTGTGTGTGTGTGTGTGTGTGTGGGGGTGTGTGTGTGTGTGTGTGTGTGTGTGTGTGTGTGTAATATTTGGAACTGCTCAATGATGTCACGATCGAATATCCGTATTCACCAAAACAGCTTGAGTTTAAAGGAAACTCACCCGTATTGAAACCGCATATACTTGATGACGTTTGAGCTAGTTTATACGGGGATTACACTCAAAACAAAACAATCAACAACATGTTTTGAAGAGAAGATGATATGAGTATCTACAAACGGCTAAGTCGCGACTTTGTCCGCTTGAGTGAACACCCACCAATTACAGCGCCACCAAACGGGTCCTAACCAGAGACCCATTCAAACATACACAAACAATTTCAACAAAAGCGGTTCAGCCATTTAGAAGGAGTTCAGTGACATACACACATATTGAAGAGTTATTAAAGATGTAAGGTGTAAGAAGGTTACAACAAAGGTCTATTCTAAGATAGGAAAAGCCGCGATATATAACGTGTCAATAAATTTTTTTATAATACATAATATGACTAATTAACGTGGGACGAGTTGTAGAATGAAAATATTGTTTAATTTCCTCAACTCGTCCTACATGCCTACGGCCCATTTAATCATGAATTACTCGATATTAAAAATATATACAGCTTAGTAACTATTACTAAATAGTTAAAATTTTCCATACCTACATATTCTCGATTTCGTTAACTTGATTGAAATAACCTGTTTTAAGTACCATACGTTGTATTACTACAAGTATTAACAATAATAAAATCTGTTGTCAATAGTGTAAATAAGACCTCATACTTGTAATTTGTATACCATCAAAAACAAACTTGTAAAAAAAACCAAGTCTCGCAACTCAATTCTTCTACCGTAAAAAGTTGTGAGATCCATGTAATACCAAGTCGGTTAATTTATTCATTGCCTACTTGGGTTCTCTGTTCAAAAAATATAACAATTGTGTAATTCATTGTTAAGTATCACATGTGACATGGGGCAGGGAAGGGGTTAAGGGACCTTCTGTCTTAAGTTATTACGTAATTAGCTAACCTAACAAAATCTTATAAAGTGACCATAATATCAATATTAAAAATCTTTTATGTTTTAAACAAATAAATTGACTTGGCCTGGTCTAGGTACCTACACCTATTATTCCATTATATTATACATAACCAGGTACACTGATTCATTACCTGCAAATGTAACTTTGTAATCCTATACATATAAATGGGATTACAAAGTTATTTATGCAGTTAATGTATCTAGAAAACTGGACCGAAATTGCATAATATTTTAGTTTTTCCTTGATTTATACATTAAACACTAATTGTATTCTAAATTTGAAGCTTCTATGTCTGCTAGAAGTAGAAGAAAGCCTTAAAGTTTTGATGATCGGTCAGTCACTCAGTGAGTGACAAAATTAAGAAACTTTGACTAGTTATAATTCTTAAACTACTGGTTTAAATTGAATGAAATTTGAAATATACCGTGTTTATACAATGCCTGCTTGGTTACTGAAAATTCAGGCTTCTAGTTTTATTCACAACGAAGTTATAGAGGGTCGAAAATCGCATGAACTGTTTCGAGAAAAGGATGGTCCGTTCGTGCCGCTTTTTTGCTCGACTTGGCGGGGGTACTGCCGTGCCCCCAGATATTTCATTACTGTGGCACCGCAATGGAATTGCCTTTTTTACTTATATTATATCATTGGTAATTGATTTATTGTTTATCATAACCGGTCCTCATAATTTTTATTGATATATCAATTACCTTTTATTGATGCTAGCTTGTTTTATTACGATTTTTGCTTTCAGTTTCTAATGATGAGATACTTCATATGCAAACATGTCTTAATATTTTTTGGATAACTGGTTAGAATTGTTTCTTTTTCTTATTACTTAAATGTTTTGTTACAGAAATGTTTTAAATTAGTGTGTCACGGTATCTCTTATACTACTAAATAAAGAACGTTAGTTTCCATGACAACGTTTCCATGACAACAAAACAAACAAATCATTCGTCCGCTTAAGAACACCCGTATCCCATGATGGCCCCCTATAGCAGCGCCACCTACCGGGTCCAATTGTATATCTAAACCATTCTCGAATCCACTTGAATCGGTCCAGCCGTTTAGAAGGAGTTCAATATCATACACACGCACAGAAGATTGATATTATTATGACTATGACTACAACATTTCACTATTTAATTATTTTATTTAGCCCACTATTTAATTTATTTATAACCTTCACACGTAGGTAGGTATAAAATTCTCGAACTTTTATAAGCGTGCTGTTTTTATTACTGGGGGGCAATTTTTGGATCTCACCGGTGATCTCGACATTAAGAGTGACATGAAAAACAGTATGAAATGTTATATTTCTTGCATTATTTACAATTTGATTATAAGAGACATGCCGTTCGAGAATTTTCGGTATCAAAATAAAGTTACCAGTGACTTTGAATAAGAGAAAAAGGAGCAAGCATCCACTCCACTAAAGTAAAAGTACTATCTTTACCTACTATTAATAAAGGCAACGTTTGTGATAATGTTTGTTTGTTTGTCGGGTCTAATCTCCCAGAGATGGTTCCCTACATGAAATCGAAAGTTGCGACATCTAATGTCACGACAGCGAAAACGGTGCGTCGAACGGTCATCAAACCGATGGTTCGCCACATCGAATGTCGCGGCAAGCGTCTCAATGTCGAACCATTACTGCATCGAATGGTTGACACAGCCTATGTCTTGACATCCAAAAGTTGTGGTATCGATTAATCATGACGGAGGTCGAAAAAAATAAAAATAAGTACGTTTGAAAAGACAAAATTAACTCACAAAATTACTTCATATGCAAACATGTCTTAATATTTTTTGGATAACTGGTTAGAATTGTTTCTTTTTCTTATTACTTAAATGTTTTGTTACAGAAATGTTTTAAATTAGTGTGTCACGGTATCTCTTATACTACTAAATAAAGAACACAAAAAAAACATATAAAAACTAAATATTTTTTAGTTCATAACAAAGTCATAACCCGCTTAAAAACGTGGCAAAAAATATGTTTTTACATTTTTACTACATTCACTTCAAACGCAACCATAGAATGGCGGTGCACATCAATACATTCGGTTTATGTTTCAGATTTAGAAGGGTCCTTTCCTTTTACGGGAATTTTGATTTCAATGTGAAATTACTGGTTTCACCTTAAAGTTGGGGTGGGCCGACCAATGGGGAGCCAGTAGGGTCGGTCACGTGGTTTTGTTGTGCCGATCAGCTGTTCACGGAATGTGAACAAAAAATATCAACAAACCACCACCGCGCCGCCGGCCCAGCCTCCCATCAGGTAATAAAAGACGACCGTAAAAGTCATCGTATAAATTTCAACTTTATACACATTATAGTTATGGACTGAAATCATTTATGACTATAGCGGAATACTCTTATTTCGGGCTACAACAATACCGAGCCAAGCCATTGAAATGACAAAAGTTTTATCTTCGTAACAAAAAAAACTCTTTAAGTAAAGTCGAATTATCTATTATCCTTAGAAAGTTATTTGACCATTGATTGTTTTTCTCGGAACGGATGCTTGAAATAGCTTATTTATTTACTAAAGCGCAATAAGTTCTGACTGAGCCTTATGCCTACTAATTTAGTAACGGCTCACTACTGAGTAGTGAGCCGGTACAGCCTCAGTTGGATATGAGACTATGGACACACGATTGCTGATGTTACAGCAGAATCGAGGTCCAGGGTGCCAAGTGCGAGTTTCAGTAAATCATCATCAGCTCATTCTATGTCCCTGCTGCTGGAGCACGACCCTTCCCTATGGATGGATAGGGAGAACGGGCCGTAAACCACCACGCGGGCCCAGTGCGGATTGGTGGTTGTTAACGACTGCTAATGCAGCCGGGACCAACGGCTTAACGTGCCTTCCGAAGCATGGAGGAGCTCGAGATGATACATTTTTAGTCACCCATCCGATGACCGGCCTTTGCGAAAGTTGCTTAACCTCAGCACTCGCAAACCGGGCGCGTTAACCACTGTGCCATCGAGCTCCTCATAAATAAAATATATATATAAAATTAATAAAAATTTAAAATAAAATATATAAAATTAATAAATAGTAATAAAATTCACCATTTTAATTTAAACTTTAAGGTATTTTTAATACTTAGAGGAGATCGGGGATGGTTGGGTAGTTTTTTACTAAATCATACATATTTTTTGTGTTTTAATACATAAAGACAATAAAACCCCATTAATTGATAGAAAAACTATTAAACTAATAAAGAAATATAATATCTACTAGTTCTTAATTAATATAATGCTGATGATTTAATGCATTTTACAGAACACAAACTCTTTGTCAATCTACCCCTAGTCCGGGGTAAGTAGACTTATGTACCAATTAACCGACAAATCATGAGAAGAGGCAAGTAATAATGCATTTATTTTAATATAATTGAGCTGTTTATGTAAAGAAAAACAATTTGAATCAGATACAAACATTTTAAATAATGTCTTTAACAAAACAGCTATCAACACATTTATTTTAACTTTGTATTTTGTATTTTAAACTTAATAACCTATATACTCAATACCTACTTGTTTTATCAAAAGTAATAATCATTTTTAGGGTTCCGTAGTCAACAAGGAATTCTTATAGTTACGCCATGTCTGTCTGTCTGTCCGTCCCCAGCCTAGCTCATAGACTCTTAGTACTAGAAAGCTGTAATTTGGCATGGATACCTATACATATTAATCACGCCGACAAAGTGGTGAAGTAATTTTATCTTCAACTAGCTATAGCGTTGAAATTCCCTAATCATTCATGCACAGTTGACAATAGTCTCAATAGTATCATTATCCTGTCGAAGTTTCATTTTTTATTGCAACATTAAAAAACATTTTTTTCTTTGTGGGTTATACCTAAATTAATGTTAATACAGTAAGGCCCGATTTTTCAATCCCCAGATAAGTTTTATCCAACGAATAACATTGTCATTGTGACATAATTTCTAAAGGAAATCTGTCATTATGTCAAAATTATTCAATGAATAAATCTTGACTGACTATTGAAAAATCAGCCCTAAATCAGTTACTGATATCAACGGATGGATACATTGGTTAGGAACGTCCTTGCATGGTAAATATAGGGAATCATAAATTTTATAACAAGAACAAATTAATATAATATTATAAACAACGGCTAGGACGAATGGAGTCAACCCTATACTTTGATTAAAGCAAACTATTTGACGTCTATTATAAAAATAAAACATTTTTTCTTACGAGAAACCAAAAATATGTATTATAATAATCCTTCGATTAATATTATATCTTACTAGCTGACCGGCGGACTTAGTACCGCTTTGATAGTTTCCATGACAACGTTTCCATGACAACAAAACAAACAAATCATTCGTCCGCTTAAGAACACCCGTATCCCATGATGGCCCCCTATAGCAGCGCCACCTACCGGGTCCAATTGTATATCTAAACCATTCTCGAATCCACTTGAATCGGTCCAGCCGTTTAGAAGGAGTTCAATATCATACACACGCACAGAAGATTGATATTATTATGACTATGACTACAACATTTCACTATTTAATTATTTTATTTAGCCCACTATTTAATTTATTTATAACCTTCACACGTAGGTAGGTATAAAATTCTCGAACTTTTATAAGCGTGCTGTTTTTATTACTGGGGGGCAATTTTTGGATCTCACCGGTGATCTCGACATTAAGAGTGACATGAAAAACAGTATGAAATGTTATATTTCTTGCATTATTTACAATTTGATTATAAGAGACATGCCGTTCGAGAATTTTCGGTATCAAAATAAAGTTACCAGTGACTTTGAATAAGAGAAAAAGGAGCAAGCATCCACTCCACTAAAGTAAAAGTACTATCTTTACCTACTATTAATAAAGGCAACGTTTGTGATAATGTTTGTTTGTTTGTCGGGTCTAATCTCCCAGAGATGGTTCCCTACATGAAATCGAAAGTTGCGACATCTAATGTCACGACAGCGAAAACGGTGCGTCGAACGGTCATCAAACCGATGGTTCGCCACATCGAATGTCGCGGCAAGCGTCTCAATGTCGAACCATTACTGCATCGAATGGTTGACACAGCCTATGTCTTGACATCCAAAAGTTGTGGTATCGATTAATCATGACGGAGGTCGAAAAAAATAAAAATAAGTACGTTTGAAAAGACAAAATTAACTCCAAAAATGAAATAAAAATATGGATTTGTAAGTCAGAAAAAGTACGTTAAAATATTGTGAAATAAACGCAATTAAATGAATTGTTAATTTTTTTTCCCTTTAGTAGTAGATAATATCAACTGAATAATTTCCATTCTACGCCTACGTGTTTTAAAGGACGTAATGCCAAGTTAGACTACTAACTGCCCTCATTGAAAGTAAATTTTTTACTTTTTTATTGTGTTTTTAATGTTGAGATTCAAAACTAAGATGAGTGAAATTAAATTATTTAAAACTGATGAGACAGGGCTTGTTTGGTTATAGATGGTATATAACAAAATCAGCGATAAAGAAATTTATTACCGTTTAATTGACCATTCGATATCGTGACAATCGATGTTGCGACATTCGATGTGGTATACCGTCGATTCGATGACCCTTCGATGATTTAACCTGTCGATACTGTGATCATTCGATATCCCGACATTCGATATGGCGTACCATCGTCGGTTTGATGACCGTTCGACACACCATTTTCGCTAACGTGACATTAGGTGTCGCAATTTTCGATTTCATGTTGAGAACCCAATCTCTGGATCTACTGATGCAATTCCAAAAAATCTTTCACTAATAAAATACTACATTTCTCGGGGGTTACAAAGGCTATATTTTATTTGTTTTTTTTTTAATTTGAGAATCAAAGTATTGAATTTTGTATGTTCAATATGAAATCTACGTGGACGAAGTCGTGCTAGTCTATTATAATAGGCGAATCAATAATTAGACTCGTCGTTCATAATAACACTGTTTCGTCGCAGTTTTAATATTGCACTGACCGTTTGTGACGCTTTTTCCCGGTGCCTTGTAATTACTAACGCGGAGGGAACGCGGGCAGTATTGATCATTTCCATGAATCCATTTTGTATGCCGATGGTTGGCCATTACTCCGCTTCTATGCGGTTGACCTCAACTTAGTATATTTGCTTTGCATGAAGGGTCGAAAGGGAAAACCATTTTATTAGAAGAATTGGTGCAACAAATTCAACAGAGTGCCTATAGTGTGAGTTTGTATTCGTTCGATTACGTTTACGAAAACGAAAATTAGTATGGCATTGAAGCAGCGCCTCCTGGCGACATACGAGAAGAGTTAAAATTTTGCCATACAAATTCTCGTTTTCGTTAACGTTAACGATTGTCGAATGAAACTCGCACTAGGCACCCTGATATAGTTTTCTGTAGCTTTCGCGAACACACTGAATTTAATACTTTTCGGAATATTTTACATATTTCTTTTCGTTCGTTTTATATTTTTTTTAAAGATTATTGTTTACACATTATTAACAGTCCTGATATCACACCTAGAAAGTTAATAGATATGCTCGCGTAAGCTATGGGTTCACGTCAATAGTTTAACGGAACTTTAAAGAAATTGGACATTTCGATTTAAACCTATTGCGTAGACTGTTGTCACAAGAAATTGTTTAACATACTACCTATGTAAAAAACGCGAGTAGATCCACACAAAATTTGTAATTCCATTTTTATTTATATTTAATGCATTTCCTTTATAAAAAACCACGAAGATAATATCTAAAGCTTCTCAGAAGTGTGTACTTAAAGGTTGTCGGAAAACTGATTGAAAGTCTTACAGAAAAAAACAATCACGTGCCACACATTTCACCGAAGTCCTTTCTATTCCATAGGAAACGTGGCAGGTAACTCAGGTAATAAGCTTTGTAGCACATGCTTATATCGCCGCTTGTGATTCATAGTGTGCTGATTAAACTGTATCAAGACTTTTTATAATGTAGGATTAGTCTATACTAATATTATAAAGAGGAAAGCTTTGTATTGTTGTATATATGTATGTATGTATGTATGTTTGTATGTATTATGTATGTTTGCAACGAATAAACTCAAAAACTACTGGACCGATTTAAAAAATTCTTTCACCATTAGAATGCTACATTAACGCTGAGTAACATAGGCTATATTAAAAAAAATGCGGTATGAAGTCCGCCGGGTCAGCTAGTATATAATAATTAGGTACACAGCGTGTTACATACATAATAAAAGCTCTAAGACATTTTTATATCAGTATATCAGTATGTGATTTTTTTTAATTAAGTAAAACTGTAAATTACTCCTTTTGAAGTGAATTCAAAAAACGGAAGAGGTTCTCAATTCGCCCATATACCAATATGTTTTTATCTATGTTTGTATGTTCGTGCATATATCGTCGACATTTTCGGCACCGATTTGGACAATTAATTTTTTTGATTAAAGGGTTTTTGAACAAGTTATTATTTGAAGAAAGGCAAAAAAGTTATCGAGTACCTAACATACCGAGAGTTGAGTGCCTAGCTTGAGTTTCTTTGCTATTCGAGATTTATATGGTACTAGCTGACCCGGCGGATTTCGTACCGCTTTGACAGTTTCCATCATTGAGATATAGAGTTATATATATCAATGGTTTCCATGACAACAAAACAAACAAATCATTTTGTATTTGAAAATTAAATTGTCGTTTTTAGTATTTTATATATATTTTTTTTAATATAGCCTATGTTACTCAGCGCTAATGTAGCATTTTAATGGTGAAACAATTTTTTAAATCAGTTCAGTAGTATTTCAGTTTATTCGTTGCAAACATACATACATACAAAAATACAAAGGTTTCCTCTTTATAATATTAGTATAGATTAAACCAGCAGCAGCGCCTCTTGACTAACGAGAAGAGTTAAAATTTTGCCATACAACACAAGTTATAGTTTTCTTTCGGCAAATGAACTAATATGATCTAATAGCAAACAAAACTCGAACAAGGCATCCGTTAGCTGTTTGGCAATGCTCCATCACTTGGCCGCAAATGGCAAGCAATCGGCCAGGCCTCGATAACGTACCATGAGAACGTACTATCTTTCAGGACCGCGAGATAAGGAGACAACCGCGATTATTTCGATAAGAGTTGCGTCTGCGGTCGAGCGTCGAACAAAATGTGGGCCTTGCCACAGATAAGACTCAGTTAGGTAGTTGTACAGAATGTGCTACTCACCTAGGTATACATTGCGCCCCCGATCCGGTCCGAACCCCTCGGAGAATCTAGTAGGGCACGGGGACACGCACTAGTGCGTGATGCCGTTTCCTCTAGAAAACCTCCGAAGGTGATTCGTTTCACACGGCTTGAGGAACCCTTTAAGTTTCTCGCCGCCCCCAAAAAAGCCCAGTGAAGCTAACAATGCCGACTGAGGGTATCAGCAAATTCTCTCCAAAAAAAACCCCTATATATTGTTGTTGTTAGAGGGTCATATATAGTCGTGCTTTACACAAAAAAATTTACAATAAATATATTCTATGTAGACAAGATACTTATCATCATCGTCATCATGAGTTTTACGACCTACTGCTAAGCATAGGCCTTTCCGTCTTAATGCTGTTCGCCTCTGCCTAGTTCTGTCCTCGTCTCTGCTCTATCTGTCTCTCTACCTATCAGTTCCAGAGACTTATACGCTGAAAATAATATTAAGGCTTTAGGAATTCATAAAATAATGTTACTATTAGGAAAAAAAATGAAAATCTTATTAAAAAATGTAGATAAAATCATTATAAAACAAAAACAGAACATTATAAAATAAAAATACAACTTTGGAGGCGCCGGGTATCGATCCCGGTACTTCTCGCATGCTAAGCGAGCGCTCTACCATCTGAGCTACGCCCCCGGTACTGCTAGTGACGAAATTAGTGAACATAACCGAACACAACTGCCGTAGTACTAACACAAGCACTGACGCAATCACAGAATACGAATTACAAACATACTTTCACAAAAGTGCCAAGGTGATGCCATATCATCATGGTTATCTACAAGGTGCCGAAATGAGAGCATTGTAACATACTTAGGTATGTAACTACATACTTCGCTTCCGACGACGTTCCGATCAATGCGGTATCGCATGGCCGCTTTCTTATCGTCGCGCATTTTTAAGGTTATTTACAATGCGCAGATGTCACGAAATTAGAATACCAATATCGATGACCTATAAAATAAAATATATCTAATTTATTAAAGATATACAAAAAGTGTTAGCTTTGTTCTAGTAGTTACACATATCATGTAACAAATTATTTTGTGGTCTGAATAAGGACTGTCGTCGTGGGTTGTGTGTGCCACAAAACCCGGACACAATCACATAGATGCCTGCCATGCGCATATGCGCTTTACTTGCACTTGTACGATGACCACCAAAACGGGGCAACTGCTAGGTTCACTAACTTCTCGACTGACAACGACGCTTTTTGACTTCTTGATGGGAAAGTGAAGAGTCATGTCTGCGGTTTTAATTTTTTTTCTAAAATTAAATATTAATAAGAAAAAATGGTGGACTAACCGTTACGTATTTGTGGGCGTGCATGAGTTTTGGCAAATGAAACAAAACAGTGCAACGTCACTTTTCAAATTCTCTGAAGAAGTCCGCCCGAGGAAAGGAGGAGGAGTAAAGCCCCCCACATCTTTACTGAGATACTCGAGGGGTTGGGGGTATATCATTTCTCACATCTCATTTCTATTATCATTCATCATCATCATACAGGAAAGAAATATTGCTTATTTATGTATTACTTGTAAGAGAAATTACTTTGACACTGGCTAAATGTGCTAATCGCACTAAGCCATCACCAAAAAAAAAGTAAAGAAGTTAAACTTACCAAAATTATGTAGACAACTGATTACCTAACCGTTTGCACATAACCTATGCCTACATAGTGTACCACTGCAGGGTATAAGCCTCCATCATTGAAATCAAATCAACGCTAAAACCCGGTCTATGCACCGAAAAATTCGATACACCTTTTGCCCTACCCGGGAATTGAGCCAAGGACCTCCATATACATATAGGGCCAAGCGCTTTGCTAAGACTAAGATTATTCAACTAATTACAAAGATCATTTGACTAATTACAAGTTCTACAATAATGCACTAAGCACGTTTAATTGATTGTTTGTTAATGCTATGCATTTGTTATTCGTTTAACTTAATGAAATAATTAGCTTACTAAATACGAGATAACAACATTCATCTGCATCATGACTATTCGAAATTAGGATAATGAGGAGATATCAGTAAAATAAACAACTATAGGTGCATATTTGTACTTAGGTATGCTATTCAAATGGCAAATGCTAGCAGCACATTCTTATCAAATTAGCATAATTATGATTATATCCCTAGCGCGTTGCTTATTATACTGTAATGCTTTTTTGTTTTTATTATTTTGTAAAGATTTCCTCATCTAACCCCATTATCTATCCTTTCTGGCTACCGATGGCGACGTTTCTTGTGTTAAGTAGGCCACTTCCAGAAGCGGAAAAATAAGAAACTAGATCAGGCTTTTAAAAAATTGTCAAGCTTTTATAACAGCCGTTTTCAGGGAATACCTAAGTGTAAAAAGGTGGGACTGTAAAATATCCCAAAAGGTCAAAGGGCATTAAGAAGGAAACCTAATTGTCCAACAAACAAACAAAGAATGAGCTTGTAATAGATATTCCGTGTTTTTTTCAGATGTTTGTCTGATGTTTTTATAGTTATTCCGTGTTTATTTGTAAGGCCCTTAACCCTTTATAAGGCAGTGGCATATATATTGCCACCATATTTTGAACTTTATAGAATTGAGATAAGGTCGAAAACAAATGAAAAATTTGAATATGCTGTGCCCGTTAGAGGGTTGGTTTTATTAAAATAATATAGGTAATTGATGCGTTGGAACAAAGGAGAACAGATTTAACGTTGCCTGGTTGTTGGATTTTGCCCAGAATACGAATAGATGGTGACCAGCCCTTATGAATCTCTTATTTTGCATTGTTGTGTTCCGTTTAAGGTGTACTAGATCCAGTTAACCCTTTTACTAGTAATGTCAATATAGTTGCCACATAATTTGAACCTTATATGGTTGCAATAGCGTCGAAAACCAATAAAAAAATCTATTATGCTGTTGGTACAGCATAATAGATAGACTGGTGTCAATGGGTTAAATTACGGTAATTTAAGCACAATAAGTGATGCTTGGTCTGGCAACACACGCGTCCAACCTTTGCTTTTGGTGAAATGGGCTCATAATAAAAGAAAACACTTCAACACTTAACCTCTATTAAAAATAACATAATTATATTTTTACCTGTCGGTATTGCATCAAAAACATCTTTATTCTAATATGAACAATGTCACTAATCATGATAAACAGTTAAAGTGACAAATTCTTTGTTTCAACGTCTCAAAATATGAATTTCTTTGTGACAGCGCTGGCTTGGTGCCAGCCATTGTATTGCCCTTCGTAGAACTCACATCAAAGGGCACCATATTACGAAAAGCTACATACATATTAATTAGTTTATTAGAATTAATGATATTGCTATGTAAAGTTTACGTTAAATTATTAAGAAATCATAATGATATTAAGTGTGGTGAGTGGCAAACCGCTTGGCCTGATATACGGATGTCCCGAGTTTAATTTCCAGGTCGGGTTTCAAATTATGATGCATAGCTCGAGAATGTGATCATTTCATTAAATCACTTGATTTTAATGGTGGAGACTTTTGCCCAGTAGTGCGACACAGTATCTGTTATATATAGCTTACTTACTGACTTAAGTATATAAATATACTCCCTGGCCGATGTCAGCTACGGTGACTGCTAAAAGAAAAAAAAGAAAAGAAAGTTCCACTAATCCGCAGTATTAGGGCTAAGTTGAGCTGCCCTATCATGTGCCCTCTGATGACTACAGTAGCCAATTTTATTAGAGAACGTGCGCAAACACTGGCGGCACGTTAGGACACCGTCGACATAATTATAAAAGATGGCCCGAGGTGGTCTGGTCTTCAGAGCATCGCATTTTGCATCTAATTCGGCTTTTCTTTGCTCTTCAAAGTAATTTATTTGCACTCGCACAAGACGTCTCCATTCTGGGCGACGGCTTGCAGCATCCTCCAACTCCTGTGGGTTGATGTCGCATCGCTTTATATGTCTCTTCTGAACATCCTTGAATCGTAAGAACTGGCCGCCTTGTATAGTAAACTAAGTACGGTTTTAAATCATTTAAAAAAAAATGGTCCAGCGATTCAACCACTAGTTCGATTGCCAGCAGGACCCCCTGCTGGCAATCGAATTATTTTATTAAGTTTAGTTGACTATAGGACTAGTTTTAAGTCCGCCTGACAAGCTACCACTATTAAATCCAAGTCTGTCGCCATAACAGTATAGCATTATTGTGTTCCGGCAGAGATAAGATATCCAGTTCTTCAATGGTCGATGCTTCCGGGCGATAGATAGATATATACTATGACGGTGTGAGAATTGTTTTCACCGTTTCAATTATCGTATCCCAGGACTTCGGTTTTACAAGAATTTATTTTTAACACTTTTTTCATAACTTTTGTTTCATCACCATCATCACCAGCTCATTTTATGTCCCCACTGCTGGTGCACGAGCCTTCCCTATGGATGGATAGGGAGAACAGGCCATAAACCACCACGCGGGCCTAGTGGGGATTAGTGGTTGTTAACGACTACTAATGCAGCCGGGACCAACGGCTTTACGTGCCATCCGAAGCACGGAGGAGCTCGAGATGATACATTTTTGTTCACCCATCCGATGACCGGTCTATGCGAAAGTTGCCTGCGCGTTAAACTTTATAAATAAAAAAGTATTCCACAAAGCGGTCCCCCGACTGCGATGACAAATCTTGTTTTTTGCCTTTCAGTTTTTTTTTGCCTTTTTTGTCATGGCAGTCGTGTTTTTTTTTTTTAATTGTTTTTACATCTTATATACCAGTAGAAATAGTTTCTTAAATATAACACAATTGTAAATTATTCTTTTAAATAAGAAGGCCTATCTATTAACCGTGATTGCGCGTACTTAGCATAGTGAATCTTACAAGGCCAAGTGAGATTTTGCGCAATCAACCTTGCCAGTAGATGGGTCTTACGAGGCGTGGGCTCGAGGCACGAATGGGAGCCATCTCAAGGCCCGCGATCACGTTTGAAGATAAAATTTATTTAATATAAAGAACCTGATAGATTGTATTATTACGGTTATATGTAATATTGTTGCAAACCAATTACAATTTGCAAAAATGTTGATAAAATTTCCACAAGTGGGATTCGAACCTGCGACTCATAGTCATGATATACTGGGTCAGGTGCACTACCAACTATGCTATTGTGGCTCTGTACAACCCGCTGAAATATACACTATCTACTTTTACTTTGTAAGCCAAAGGAGCTTTATTCAATGTCGACAATTGTGTAAGTTATCAATATCCAATGTTATTATATTTAGAAATATTTTTTTACTAAAAAAGATAAACATTGCTCAGCCCACACTGTTGGACCTAGAATGATGAAATTATGCAGGTAGGTCACTTATTATGACCTATCTAAGGCAAGAGTTAGGACGGGATTTTCTATGGGATCACGCAATACGGGTGTTTCGCGAACGAGGTCAAGTTTTTTGCGAACAAGCCAAGTTATTATGTAATAAAAACTATAATCGGACTATAAACGTCCCACTGCTGGGCACAAGCTTTCCAACGTGAACATTACGCACATGGAGAGATTGGGCTATAACCTATTATTACGCAACAGCTAATTATAAATTTACAAATATGTGGCTAGGGTAATTTTGATTAAATAAATACACAATTATTATAACAAACAATGTATTTAAAAAACTATTATAAAACTATATCAACTATGATAATTATAAGAAACTTGACAGTTTTGGAAGAAATTTGAGTTTTTTCCAAAATCAAAACTAAATCCAAAACTGTAAAATTTCTTCATTAAATGTTCAACCATATTCCTTAGACATAAAGTTCAAAGTATACTGAAGAAAGGATATTTTTCATTTCCGGCTAGGACTTTGTACACTATTCGTACTATAGTTAAAAATATAGTAAAGTCATATAAAAAATATTAAAATTCTTATTATCTTTCTGGATAAATGGTACAAAAGTAAACTTTAAAATAAAAATACTTTGCCATGGTTACACCACGGTCACACTGGCAACCATATTTATATCACGTTCGGAAACATTGATTAAAAAAAAACGACATTTTTTTTAATGTGAGCGTGACGTTTTACCACCATATTGAATTGGGGTTGCATAATTATTACCAGAAAATGCTTTTGTACCATCAAACGCGTTAACTTATAGCGATATAATTAGTTTTTAGTTATTATATTTATCTTTTGCTTGTCTATGGTATATAATATAGTGTACAAAGTCCTAGCCGAGGCTCCATACAAAACTGAAAAATATCTTTTGCCAGCTTGTGGTAGTCTGATATGCAGGCGTGTGTACATACAAAAATACTCGTTGCGACCATTAAATGCAGTAAAAATTCAAAAACTTAACATAGATATTTACTAATGGAAGTCTTCTTAATTTAGTATTAACATGACACCAGTAACAATATTATTTACTTAATTAAAAATGTGGTTATTGACTTTAGTACGACTTTTTTTTAATTTACGTAAATCGTTTTTTGTTTTATGTATTTTGAGGTAGTGGTATCCAGTCTTCTACTTAAAGTTACATTTGCCAGATAACCTATCCATGCGTTTAGACTCCATAAGTCGTCCTACATCGTCATAATACTTACAATAAAACAGACAAATCTCATTCATAGGCATATCTGACACATTTATTTTTATATACTTATTGGTATCTTTGGTTTTTTGTATATTCTTGATTTGGTGTTTCTTTAATTTTGTTTTTTGTTTTATTAATTATATAAGTTTTACTTTGCTTTCCTCTTTCCACTCAAGCAGTTCCTTGCTATTTTCTTGTGTCAAAATGAGTAATCATGGTAGGGAATTAGCCACTCATTGTTGCCCTTCCAACACTACAATCTGCATTATTTTGCTGACAACCTCTCCAGAAACAAAATTCAAAAAATTCAAAATACTTCTTGGCGGGAAAGTACAGTCATGTCTGCGGTTTCGTTTTATTTTCTAAAATTTGTGTTATGTCGAATATTAATGTGAAATAATGGTGGATTATTAATCGTTAAGTGTGAGCGTGCACGAGTGTTGGCCAATGAAACAAAACAGTGCAACGTCACTTTTTAAATACTCTCAAAAAGTCTGCGTGAAGTCCAAGTTAAGCCCCACATCTTTACTGACACATACAATGGGTTCTCATTTCTATTATCATTAATCAACATCACATATTACCAAAAGAATTGTCTATTTAAATAACTTGTAAGAAAACTACTTTAACAGCACGAAGCCATCAACTAAAGAAAAACAAATTCAACATACCACAGTTACCATGGAAACGGGAAAGTTTAACTCACTTTGGCTCGGAATAAACAATTGTGGTAGGGGTCTAGGGGTCTAGTCATTCATTCTTGTCCTTCCAACACCACAATCTGCACTCCTTTGCCGACGGCCTCCCCCAGTGTGAGTGGCGCCACTGTCGCTACAACGCCATCTCTCGGCGAGCGGACGACGTATTCCATCTTCATTGCTATCACCACGAATAGGGGCTGGCCTTTCTCTACCTACGAAAAGAGTAGGATGGTTATATGTTAATGAGAAATATGATAGTTTTTAACAAACAAGTTTTCGAACTACAATTTAAAAAAAAAATACAAGTTGGTACAAAATTTAACTCGTTTGTCTCTCCAGGAAGCGCTCCTTCAGTGCCAAACAAAGTACAGATAACAGTATTGTTACCAACTAAACACTTCCAAGAAAGGAGAGTATGCTAGAGTATGTGAGTACGGCTGATATGATTTGTTGCAATAGGATAGTTGACTGGTTAAGCCAACATAGAATCTGTGGGTAAGCGCCGACAGTGGGCGCAGCATCTTCCCCCCCCCCCCTTCCCCCCATCAATTTCGGTTACAATGTATGAAAGCTTCAGAGTTTGAACCCACTGACCTGATCGCCTTTGCTGACCAGTACCCGTTCCAGGATCCCAGCGGTGGGCGCGCTGGCGCTGTCGGTTGAAGCGGCCGAGTCCACACCACTCGCTGCTTGGTACTTCGGCGTGGGGAGCTCTAGTACTGTTTGGCCATTCTATTAAAAATATACTTGTTATTTTTATTATTTAGAATTTTGTATTTACAATACTATAGGTATATACTTACAAGATAAAATTTTACTATTTGAAAAAAGACAAAGTGTTGAAAAAACTACGAGCGGGATTCGAAACAGCACCCCATGACATGCCGGGTCAGGTGCACTACCAACTATGCTATCGTGGCTCAATCTAACTCGCCGAAATTAATCAACACCATCTACTTTTACTTTGTAAGCCTTGCGGATTGGTGGTTGTTAACGACTGCTATTGCAGCCGGAACCAACGGCTTTACGTGCCTTCCGAAGCACGGGGGAGCTCGAGATGATAAATTTTTGGTCACCCATCCAATGACCGGCCTTTGCGAAAGTTGCTTAACCTCAGCACTCGCAGACCGGGCGCGTTAACCACTGCGCCATCGAGCTCCTCAACTTAATCAACTTAATCGTTAAATCAAGCCAATGTCATAAAATCTTATGATATCTG
The DNA here is from genome assembly GCA_963082485.1 of Eudonia mercurella. Lineage (NCBI taxonomy): Eukaryota > Metazoa > Arthropoda > Insecta > Lepidoptera > Crambidae > Eudonia > Eudonia mercurella. Next base: position 9,222,425 of record OY720025.1, read on the forward strand.
CGTTTATTGTTAATTTTATTTATCTACACTAATGTTGTAACATTCTACTTATGTTTCCAATACTTGACTTATAATTACTACTGTTATAGCACAGACAACAAAACACTCAATTTAAGCAATTTCACATGATGGTATAATATCCACATCGATATCGTAAAATCTCATTATAACATCAATAAAACGCGACCAATTAACCTGGCGAGCCTTATGTCAAAATCCTCATACAAGTTGTATAAAATTTTGATATTAGGCTGGCTTTTGAAAACAGTTGGGTTATACGTGAAAACTTCGTCGAAACTACTAAACTTACATACACAAAACTCTTTGGTAAGATCTTGTGCCAATTGAATAAAAAAAGAACAGCGCGCGCTCGCTCCTGATTGGCCCTGCACGCGCAGCTGCGCTCTCATTGGTTATTGGATGGTGGATGGATTGGTTTGGTTGGTAATTAACATTAACTTTCAAAATTGTACCATCCAAAATTTTAACAATTATTATAAATAAACTATTGTCAGCTTTTACTCTTGTTGTTTGACTAATTGCATTAGTGAAGATAAAGTAGTGTATGCAACTGCATATAACACGGGTATTAAAACACTCGTTACTATTATGAAACTCGCTGCGCTCGTTTCATAAACTCACACTCGTGTTTTAATACCCTTCATTATATGACAGTTGCATAAACTACTATAATAAACGTTGTGGCGCTTTATTAGTTTCCATACAACATTTCTCTTTTACGCTAATGAGTTCTACAGCACTAATAAGATAATCGTTCGTGGTAGGTCTACTAAGAATATCCGCTTTTTTTCTGAGAGTTTGCAGATTGCCACTATGCATTTTCAGCTTCACCGCGTTTTTTTTGGGGGCGGCGAGAAACTTAAAGGGTTCCTCAAGCCGTGTAAAACGAGAGAGATTTTCTAAAAGAAACGTCATCACGCACATAATGTGTGTCTCCGTGCCCTACTAGATTCTTCGCAGGGTTCGGATCGGATCGTAATCGCGCTCGATTCAATGACAGCCTGTACAGGGTCACTTTTCTGTCACCGACCGTCTAAACCTTCTGAGATGACTCTCGTGATACAAACGAACAACTCTTACTATTGGACCAACTCCCAAACTCGAAAATAATATTCAGCTTTTCCAGACAAAACATCAATATTTATTCGACCAAAATGTATGGAACAGCTGAATTTTATTTTCGAGTTAAGGAGTTGGTCCAATAGGAAGAGTTGTTCGTTTGTATCACGGGAGTCATATCAGAAGTTTTGGACGGTTATAAAAAGTCAACCCGTATAATTGTAACATAATAGGTATATAGGTCAAATGCGATAGTCAACATCGTTCCGTAACAATCTCACCTCATCATACACGTGGATCTGGTTCTCATGCGTCAGCAGTCCAACGCTGCTCCTCCTACCCCCAAGGGTGGTGGTCAGCTGATCACCCAGCTCAGAGTGTTCAAGCGCAGCCTCCACCTGCTTCCATTCACCGTCGTTCACCCGCACCTTATATGTATTAGGGGCGCTGGCGTACTCCACTGTCACTTTCAGATCTGTGGACAGAGATCAATTTAAAAAGACTTTCTTTTCATAAACAATGTTCATTATTGACGAACCTCCTTTTTACTCCTAAACATGGCAAAGGACAAGCGAGTAGGTACCTAACTCAATAAGGATTTTATTTAAATTTAGAACAGGCTTGCAAATGGAAAGCTGTTTAATGTAAAGAAAAAGAAAAAATTAAGGAGAACCTTTTTAAAAGCCATCGAAGTCCTACTCGTACCTGTAGTTAGAATTTCCACGCATTATTTTTTACTATACAAGCCTTGTCCGCAACTAGGCATGGCTAGACTCACATACGAGTATGTAGGACGCGTACTGTGGCGGCCAGCGGTCGCCACATAATTTCTTATCCTCACGTATGATTAAAGAATTTGTAAACGCATTCCTAATCGCGTGTAGATCTGATAAAGATAAGACACGGCAACCTCCCTCTCCAACATCTACATAGTTTACATTGTATAAATAGTCATGTAAGGTTTAGATAATACGTTAGTCACAATGTAGTCACTTTAAATATACAACATCACATAAAGAGACGCAGGAACACGTACCAACAATACCGGATTTTCAATTGCAATTTCAGATATTTTTATATAGATTTTACATAAAAATTACTAATATGGATTCCGTAGCCGACTCTCAGCAAAAAACTTTCAATGTCAGTTTGTTATATTACATGTTGTATCTTAATAACTGACCTTTTTCGTCGAACCGCAGCGGCACTGTCTTCTGCAGTTGATAGTTGGGTCGCCAGCCCGCAGTGTCCACGGAGATACCCTTCCAGCCATCATTCGCTGTGCTCAGTCTTTGGGAATCAAGGAGCTGAAAACCATAGTATGTTTGATAAACATAACAATATACAAACATTATAAAACAGAATTTGTTTTGGCCTTCAAACAGAGTGTTAGACAGTGTTTTTTGTTTTATTTTCAAAAAATTGTGTTTTGTCAAATATTAATTAGAAATAATGGTGGATTATTAACCGGCAAGTATTTGGAGACGCCTATGTCCAGCAGTAACGACAATAACAGCAATAACCACCAATTCGCACTGGGCCCGCGTGGTGGTTTATGGCCTGTTCTCCCTAATCCATCCACAGGTAAGGCTCGTGCCCCATTTTTATGTCCCCACTGCTGGCAGTGGGGACATGAAAAAAAACGAGCTGATGATGATGATGATGTCCAGCAGTAGACTAATATAGGCTGATGATGATGAAGATGAAATATTTGTGAGCGTGTACGAATGTTGGTAAAAGAAATAAAAAAGTGCAACGTCACTTTTCAAATTATTTGAAAAAGACCACGCGCCCAGGTCTCAGTAAAGTCCCAAATCTTTATATATGGGCCCATCATTTAACATAACTATTATCACAAAATATCATCTACTAAAAAACATTGTACCTAATTTTGACACTGGCTAAAAAAGCTAACCGGACGAAGCCACATATTAAGAAAAAATAAATAAATATATATACGTACATGTCCAAGCGCGGCTTGTATGGCCTTCTCTTCCGCCACAGCAGCGTCAGGGCGCGGGAACAGCTCTGCCTCATGCTGTGGTATGAAGGAAGTGTGCACGTCTCCCTGAACGAACGCCTTGGCGCCACTCAGGCGGAGCAAGAAGTTCACGTTGGTCTCGAGGCCTGCTACCTGTTGAACAGATATGTTATTGAGTGAAAGGAGTGGAGGTTCAATCACCATCTCTCTACACAAGCTACAACTAAAAACTCGACTCTCTTGAGACACTAAGCTTAGGAATACTGGATGAAGAATGTGCTTCGCCGGGTTCTAATCTGGCGTTATCACCAGATGCAGATGGTGCGAGTGGTGCGAGATGGTGTGAGTTTTATTTGCGCTGAATACCCCAATACCGAGCAAAAGAGAGATTGAGGGGAGGGGAGAGAGAGGGCACAGCAGCGTGAGGACGCGGGAACAGCTTGAACAGAGCAGGAAGTTTACGTTGGTTTCTAGACCAGCTACCTGGTTTACTTATGTCATATTGTTAACAACTTCCCTGTCCTATGCCTTATGAGTAAATAAATGATCAAATACATAACCATTGATTATCCACAGTTATAACTCTTGGACAAAGAAGGATGTAACCAGTTTCAACTACAACTCTAAGGAACCAAGATATTTCTCCTGCTACCGGCGTACCTTGTTGTGCAACTAAGAGGCTCTGACAAAACGTAACTCCGAAACGTACTGAACGTAATGGACGCGTGGCGGTTAAGGTCGATAACCTATTCGAGGAGCGGCAAGAAAATGAGAGGAAGAAGGAGAGAGGGAAGCTTTGCCCAGCAGTTGGGCGCTTGCAAGTTGGTCAATTACACATTACAATGAAACACTTTATATGGATCTACTCGGTTTACTCACCTACCTAATAGAGGCACAGGCCTCTTCTCCATTCGAGAGAAAGAGATAGAGAGATAGATATAAAGAAAGCACTTATAAAACCACAAAAAATATATACTCACCAACAAAGTGAAATAATAAATTAATCTATTATCTGCAAGCACTTGTAATTATCCCACTTATGTGTAATTAAATATTGGTTGAGGTTACATCTAAATTTAAAAAAATATCGATGGTGATGGCGATAAAGAATTAGCCTCAGATTGCTATAGATAGGGACCAAAGAGAAGAAGAAAAAAGTCCTTTGCCTTGAAGTGGGATATTCGAGGCTTATAATAATAAAATACATATAAAACTAAACTGACTTTGTACTCCGCGAGCTTAGCCCTCGTCTTGTCCAGGGCTTCGGTGCGGTCGCGGCCCCACACCGCCAGCTTGGCGATCATGGGGTCATAGTGCACGGATACTTCCTGGCCTTCGCGCACGCCAGTCTCCACCTAACATGAACACGCTACATAAAAGTGAACTTGAATAATACAACTTTCTATGTTGGCATTTCTAGAGCTCGTTTATAATTTTTTTACTGCGAGAATAATGCATTGCATTGCATACTCGCTGTTATGAGGCGACCCGCATTATGTAGAGGTCTCTCCACTGCTCTCCACCCAACTCTGAGAAGTTGGACAGGGCGCAGGGAGGCGTAACCACTAAAAACGAAGTTTTATCCACTTGCGAAGATGGATCGAAATTTCAAACCGCAAGCACCGCGAAGAGTTGGCACCGAATCTCTCGTCTAATATTGCGGTTAAAGGTAATATGAAAAATACAGTGGTCTTCAGTTGTCGTGTATCCAGTGGTTTGCAAAGACGATATTAACAGCAGAAAGAAGACGACGTTATATTGATAACTATTAGCTCGAATCAGTTTAAGATACCCGCGCCTCGCGTAACGCACCGCTTGCCCCCCGCACGCCGTGCCGTCACTACGGCTACTAGTGGGAACACACTTAGAGACGAGCGCGCGTGCTCTGGACACTCAGTGAGAAATCTACTGTAGATATTATATTGTAATTTAAGGAATAGCTAGTGTTTAAAAAGGCCGCGCGGCTGCCGGCCCGAACCAGTGTTTGCAGTTTGGCCTACTAGTTCGATAAACCTGCGTAACGCATTGCTTGCTTCCCGCGCCGTCACTGCGGTCGCTTGTAAATACACTATGACTCGAGTCCGCCCCGCTCGTGGAGATTCAGTGAGAATCAATCAATTACAAGCAAGTTTTTTTTTTATGTGTAACATCTTTCCACTCGCTTTCTATATAAGCAATTTGTGGGAGTGTTTTCGTGAAATGGGACAGAAGTATGTGTAACAGTGTAACAGGAAGACGGGGGGCACGCAAGCGCGCGCCTTTTTTTAAAATTTAAAATCGATATTATGAACAAGACATATTGGGTATGTTCCGATATACACTGCGAGCACTGTAAGGTGTGACGTCACTTTAGTATACTCCGAAGCCGTTCCTTTATGTTAGCTACACTGGTTACTGTTTAAAACGGAACGCAGTCCAGTATACTGTCATCCATGCTGTCATCCATGTCATTTTTGGACGCTGTTGATCACGTGATCAAAGCACTGAGAGCACCTTACCTAAAAATGCCAGTGCTTACAGTACAAAAATGGCGACGATTTACGACGTCATATATTTCCCTAGGATACTGCGGCAGTATACTGTCAGTCCATAACGGAACAAATTTCTCACCAGTAAGAGCATTGCACAGTGCTCGCTGTGTATATCGGAACATACCCATTATTATTATATGTGACATATTGTCATTTGACTATCAAAGGTCATTTTGATATGTCAAATGTCTTCTAATGAGTATTTACTGCATTTATTTTATAGTTATAAAATGATGTAACACCTGATCCATTTTTTCAGAATATAATGTTAAAATTGCTTATTACTAAGGTGAGATGTCAAATGTAACACATCGTATGCGACTACTGTAAGGCTCGGTCGTTTTTTTAATCATATCCACTGACCCGAACGTTCTCCTCAGCCCTAGGCTGTGTGAGCCGGTGCAGCGTGCCCGCCCGAGGTAAAAACCCGGCGCCCGGCTCCTCGGCGTATATGCGGCATTCCACCGCGTGACCGCGACGGACTATCTCCTCCTGACTTAATGGAAGTGGCTCGCCTGCTGCTACACGCAACTGCCACTCCACTAAATCCGTGCCTGTGAAAGAAACGAAGATTTTATTATTAACTAGTGGACCCGGCGGACTTCGTACCGCATTGACAGTTTCCATTCATTCCCTTGGGAATATCGGGATAAAAACTATCCTATGTGTTAATCCAGGTTATAAATTATCTGTATTTCATCCAAATTCATCGTTGCAGCGTGAAGAAGCAACAAACATACACACAAACTTTCGCATTTCTAATATTAGTGTGATGTTATCTAGGGTTGTTTTCCACAAAAGCACCTTAATATGCTGATGCGTGGGCATCATGTTATTAGGGTTAAAGATATTTTATTTCTCATAAAGAATTTACAATTCACTTACATGAGAGATACAAAATTATTATTAAAACACATTGAACGACACAAAAACAAAGCGATCAACAAAAATTAACAAAACACGTAGGTAGTTTTATTAAAACTCTGGTTCGACCGTTAGGAGCGGTCCGTACAAGTACCGCAGTAACCCCCTCCTCGGCAAGTAGCCCCGACAACAAATACACGTTGAACTAACGACACTGGAAGTGGCATGAGCGTACTTTGTGCTCGATCAACAACAAGAGCATTATACTGTTACTTTTCTTGAAAAGTATCCAGAGTTAATATTATTATTAAGTTATCTATATAATAATACAATAATAAGATCGTTCCGCAATGTTTACATAAGTTATTTGGGGAATTAATTCAGCCTTTCAATTAATGAGTTTGACATCCATGTTATCCCCTCTAGAAACTCTCTGAGGATATCACCACGATTTAAAGAACCTATAGTTTACCGCCGCCTACAAAAGTCCAAATTCAAATTCAAATTCAAATTATTTATTCGTGATACACAGGTAAGTCATTAGGTCTAATTGTATTGATTATAAGGTTTCACTGTGATCTGCCTTATCGGCATACGAAAAATACAAAATAATTAGGAGAATTGTTCTACCTAAGAATATCAATAAAATAATAATAAATTCATTAAAATTAAAATCATACATTAAAATTAAAATCATACATTAAAACCATACATAAAATTTAAAATCATAAAACGAAGTAAATATTACAAAATTAAATTAATAGCTGTCACAACATACATATAAATAAACATGTCATTTACAGCAACATCTAACCGGCTTGCACTATTAATACCTATTTTAATTCTAAGAACTCATTAACTGAGTAAAATGCATTATTAATTAAATATTCACTAAGTTTTTGCTTGAAAGTGTTATAATGATAACACTCTTTAATAAAATTTGGAAGTTTATTATATATTTTTGGCGCCATTACGAACACACTTTTTTTATACAATGTCGTTTTATATGGAATGTGATTCACAGAGCACAACAAAGTATGATTTCGTTTTCTAGGAACAATTTTAAATAAATTTGAGTGTTGTCTGATAAAGAGAGTCAATTCGAATATGTACAGGGAAGGCATAGTCAATACTTTCAAGTCTTTGAAGTATATTCTACAGGAATCAGTTTTTTTAAGTTTGCACATAGCACGAATGCATCTCTTTTGACATTTAAAAACTTTGTCCCAATTAGTTGCATTACCCCAAAATATAATTGCATACCGTAACCTGGAAGCCACAAAGCCATGGTAGGACGCGAGTAACGTTGAGATACCAACTTTTCGCGACAGAAGATAAAGGCTGTATGATGACTGTGAAAGCTGTCCACATACAAACTCTATGTGATTTTGCCATTTTAAATTGTCATCTATGTGCAAGCCAAGGAATTTTGTGGTTGTGGTCGGCTCAATGACTTTACTATTGTATTCTATTTTATGGGTTAGTTTAGGGTGACATCTTTGTTTAAATTCCATAATTTTAGTTTTTTCCATATTTATTACTAGATTGTTGTTTTCCAACCACTCAATTAAAGACTTTAAACTATAGTTTATAAAATTTTCTTTGTTGAATACTACTGTACAGTCATCCGCAAACAATATCATCTGATCACCAATGGATTTTGGGATATCATTAATGAATATCAAAAAGAGGAGTGGACCTAAAACGCTTCCTTGAGGCACTCCACAGGTAACTATTCTAGGACTAGATTTATAGATAATTTCTTCTTTAGTTTTGGAACAAATTCTACATATATTTGTAATCTGGGTTCTATGACTTAGATAAGATTGCAGTAAATCTGAAGCATTGCCTCTTATCCCATATACTTCAAGCTTTTTAAGTAGCAACTTGTGATCCACTAAGTCAAATGCCTTCGACATATCCATATATAATGCAAATACAGGGCTCCTTGAGTCTACTCTGGGATAAATTAAGTTAAGGAATTCGTAAATTGCTAGGTTAATTGACATATTTTTCCGGAATCCTTTCTGTTCATTTGTGAATATATTATTATTTTCAAAATAGTTATATAAATTATTGTAGATAGCCTTTTCAAATATTTTCGAGAAAATAGGTATTAAAGCTATAGGTCTGTAGTTTTTCATATTAAATTTATTGTCTTTTTTATAAAGTGGTTTGATGATTGTTGTTTTAAGTATGGACGGAAAGACACCCTGGTCAAAGCACAGGTTAATAATGTAAGAGAGAACAGGAGCAATTATATTACAGACGTATTTCAATACCGTTACACAAATATCATCGTAACCGGTGCTTTTAGTGTTTTTTAGGTTTTTAATAATAGTACATATTTCAAAAGGGTCAGTTGGGCGCATGAAAAAGGATCTTGGAGAGTTATAAGTACATGTCTGTGTTGGAAAATTAGTTTTAGAGTTTTCAGGTCTATCATGATCTACATAATAATTATTAAAGGATTCTGCAATTTGTTGAGGATCCGTGATTATATTGTTGTTAATAAATAACTTAGAAATATTTTCTGTTGGAAATTTTTGTTTATTATCATTAATGATGTTCCAAGTAGCTTTACTTTTATTTTTTGATTTTAGAATGTAATAATTATTTTGTGCCTTCTGAGTCAACTTGATTATTTTATTAAATCTGTTAGAGTATGCTTTAAATATTTGTTTGTCATTTTGTTTTTTTGTAAGTCTGTACTTCCAGAGAAGAAGACGTTTTCTTTTGCTACACTGCTTAATCCCCGAAGAGAGCCATTTGGGCTTATGTTTGATATTATTTTTGATTTTTAAGACTGGGAAACATAAGTCATAAAATAGTTTAAACAGACTATAAAACTCCATAAATGCATTATCTGCACTATCAGCCTGAAACACTTCGCCAAAAGCAAGCGCGCTGATGCAGTCTTTAAACACACTCAAATTTTCCTCCGAGTAGTCCCGTCTGAACGTAAACCAATAATTAAATAGGCAAGTCTTCTTTACGGGGCAGTTTAAGACTTGAGCCTTATGGTCAGATAAGCAAAGTTCTACAAGCTCACATTTAGCACCTCGTATGTTGTGTAAAATGTTATCTATGCAAGTCCCACTACTCGGTCTTGTAGGTTCCTTCACGGAAGGCTTCAAATTAAAACTCATAGCAAGCTGTTCGAATTCTAAGGAATACCTTGTCTTTTTCAGCAAATCTATGTTAAAGTCACCACAAACTGCGATTTTTTTGTTACTATTAAAAGTAAGAAGGCTTAGTATGTCATCTAAATTATTTAAAAAAATGTTAAAGGAATGGTTTATGTCTTTGTTCTTTGGTACCCTATATATACACATTATAATTAAGTTATGGTCTACAAGTTCTATAGCACAGCACTCTAAAATATTGGGGATACTATATTTTTGCACACCTTTCAGGACACTGAATTTGAATTTTTTATTTACCAAGATACATGCACCGCCTCTACGTTTGCTTCGGGAGAAGTGAGAAGCTAGGGTAAAATTAGGAATATAAAGTAGTTCAACGTCCTCATTAGTCATGTTGTGCTCAGTTAAACACATTACATCAATACTTTTCCCTATTTCAGCTAGATCATTTAGACATATTGTTATTAGATCCGATTTCGTAATTAATCCGGACACATTTTGGTGTAATATGTTGAGATGTTTAAATACGAAAAAACTCACCATAATCATTATTAACGGATCCCCTCATGTCTGCGGCGAGATCAGTTTGAGTGCCTTTATCGATAGAAGTATCACATGATTCACTATTGTAAGTCACGTCAGCGCAGGCACCACTCATATCAGGTGAAGCCGTCGAGCAATTACACTTATTACCTATGTTAGATATTTTATATTGCGTCATATAATGTAAACGCAACACTTCCCTCAATATAAAGCGGCATGCAAACAAGGGAAAGTTGCTTAATTTGAGCTTATATTTAGAAAATTCCATATCAACAAATGTAGTATGTGTGAACTGACCTGTTATTTTACGTAATAAGTTATTAAGATGACCTTCTTTAAGGTATCTGTTTGCCAAATTCTCACATATCATTATATTAGTATTAATAGTGCGTTCAAACCAGGTTAGAAGTCGCTCACGGATGCTAGATACACTGTCATCATTTATGAATCCAAACAAAACTACATAATCTTTCTTAGTAAGAGTAGGTACTTCAGAGGCACAGCAATTCAGTAGATCGTGAAGTTGTCCCCCAGATTTCCAAAAACAGAAGACATCATATTTATCTCCAAGTAGTCGTTGCAGAATTTTCTGGATTCCTTTTCCTTGTTGATCAGCCAAAACCAGAACCTTACTCCTTCCATTGCCCGTGGTCTTTGTGTATTGATTAAGGTTTGATATAATTTCATTTGTGCGTTTTTGTTCTTTAATTTGGAATGTCGAGACGGTGTGTTCGTGACGCACTGTGTCGTCTGTAAATGTTTGCTCTTTTGTGAAAGTCAATGAGTGTTCGCTATTATCACTATCAACCAACTGCTCATACTGTTCAATATTATTTTTTTGTAAGTGTTCTATTTCTACTATGGTCCTTTGATTTTGTATCTTTAACTTGGTGATGCGTTTTACAAGATTATTTATTTTCTTTCGTTGCTTCTTCAGTCTCTGTCTGTATTTTGCAGAAAAGGTTTTACTAGTCGATTGGGTTGTACTAGGAGAATTCCCGATAGTTTGAGTAGATTGGTCTGCGGTCACCTCGGTGGTTTTTATTGGTGAAGTTATGGGAGCAGACAACACTCTCTTAACTCTGCGGACAGTCGGTGAATTAATTGAGCTAATTGAGTTTTCAGTGATTCCAATCTTCTTATAAAGTGCAACGACTCTCGATAATTTCTCAATCCCCTGAGAAAGTTTAGAATTTTCTGATAGGAGAGAATCTATTTGTTCGTCTGCTGAGCTAAGTTTGATCTTAAGAGTGGATACCTCATTTTGATATTCTTCAATAAGTTCTTGGTTAATGTGCGTTATAGTTGGTAAACTTCGTGTTGAGGAATCGAGTAAAGAACCATCATGGTCCATAATATTATCCTCTAAGGAATTATGATTACGCAACGGAGTGCGCTGTTTTTGCCTCAAAGTAACGTTTTCGGATTGTTTATCAGCCATGATAATAACCAATCTAACACCTTCCGCTGACCGCAAAGTTGATCGGAGTCATCAAAGAGTTGCCTGTCTGCGCTGCCTAATCTTTGGCGAATATGTCGCGCATGCGCAGTGCTGCGCGATTAACGCACAGTCGGCAGGCGCGCGCGAGTTTGGAGCTTACGCGCTGCGCGTAACCGCGCGAGTTGCTTGCGGAATGTGCAGTGCTTCGCGCGCCGGTTGTAATGGCGGTGCGCCGGCTGCTACACGGAGAATGAATCAGCGCGATCGTAGAACTGTTATTCACTCCTATTTGACGAAACTTTTTTGTTTACTTTATGCGAATTACACTAGTTCAACTTTTTAACATAATATTTTCACTAATACCACTGCTTTACTACACTTAGGCAAATTTATTACTGGGAGCTATACGTAAACAGACTTGTTCTAGTGACTGGTCGTCATAGATTCCAGTTACGTTGTAAATAGCGACAAATAACAATTCAAAAAATGAGAAAGAGTCGCTGTGCCATTGGGGTAATAGTAGCAATTAACTAATCTGTGGTAGTAGTATGCATAATAGTTACCGGTGGTCATCTCGGTGATAGGGTGTTCCACCTGCAGCCGCGTGTTCATCTCCATGAAGTGATAGTCGTGGATGGTGCGGTGGAGGATGAACTCCTCAGTGCCAGCACCCACGTAGCCCACAGCAGCTGATTCAAGCGACTGACAACTCCTTAGATAACCATGGCTGAGCACAGAATGATATATACTAACCGGTAATCATCTCTGTGATGGGGTGTTCTACCTGCAGCCGCGTGTTCATCTCCATGAAGTGGAAGTCGTGGGTGGTTCGGTGGAGGATGAACTCCACCGTACCAGCACCTACGTAGCCGACCGCGCGGGCGGCACGTACCGCGGCAGAACCGAGGGATTGGCGAGTCTCCTCGGAGAGCCCTGGCTGTGGCAGAATGATAAAAGCACAGATAAATATAATGGGATGCAAACTCTTTGGCGATCGTGATGTAAGGCGCAAGTTCCGTCACAGTAACAAAATCGGCGGTCTAATTACTTAAGATCAAGTAGTTTTAGACCAAAAGATACTATAAGCTCTTTTTGCGTGAAACAGAACGCACTTGTTTCTAATAAAATAAGGGTATAAAAGCTACCAAATAATTATGAGACGAAAAACACCTCAGTCTCCCTGTTACCACGGATCTGCAAAGGGTTCGAAACGTCAGGATAAACATTAAAATTAAATTAATAATGACAGTACAATAAACGCAAGTAGATCCTGAAAAGTAGTTTTAACTTATGAAAGGAATAAATGTACATACAGCAGGTGCTTCTTCTATAATCTTCTGGTGACGCCTTTGAACAGAACAATCTCTCTCGAACAGATGTACGGCATTGCCATGCATGTCGGCAAACACCTGAAAACCAAATATATATACTTTAACAGTTATTTATTTAAAGTTTAAACCACGGAAGATGGTAAGAGTCGATAAAGCCGTAGGTGGAACCGCCATATACCCGGATTCCTCAACCACAGAGTAACTGGCTATTTTACATAATATGAAAGCTGTACAGGCCTCTTTTTTGGTCGATGGATCTTGAGTTAGCTGTGGCGTGCGGGACGTAGAATCACTGACGTCTAACTAGCTGATTTCGTCGGCCCCTTGCTTTGAGAGGAGGTCTGGTCTCTTGCCCGGGCTATCTACTCGGCCGGCTCAATCGGTCCGAGGCATCTTGGTAGGCACGGCATATATTTTTTTGTTCCATATATATTTTTTTTGGTACTTATCTCTTTTTTGTTTTTTTTTGTTTTTAATGTAATTTATTGTGTATATATACTTTTGACTGACGTCTTGCGATGCGTGTGCGATTTCTAGTTCATTGTGTTCTTTCTATAAACTGTAACCTCTCCGGCACCGCGCAGCGTTTCAGTTTAACGGTAGGCCTGTAGCATTGTTGGTATGGCGATAGATTTGACAAGATGGCGGAAGCTGGTCAGGTGGATTAAGAACAAGCCTTACCCCCAACAAAACCGAGAACCATTATGTATCATCTGGTGGTGGTCCTGTGAATCGAACTTAGGAACTCTAAGTATGAGGTTACCACTAACATGTGGAAGGACCAAAAACCACAAGGCATTTAAATTAGAAAAAGTGTGTTGTCATATACAGCTTATTCATAATATAAATAAATATAATTATTTACCTGGACTTCAACATGTCTAGGATCTGTGATGTATTGTTCCAGTAGCATGTTGTCATCTCCAAATGATTTCAACGATTCTCTTTTAGCTGACTCCAACTGAGGTAGGAAATCTGCTTCTGTCATAGCTATCCTCATACCCTAGAAGGCAGAAATAATTATTTATTAAAGTAAAATCATCATTATCATCATCAGCTTATTTTTATGTCCCTACTACTGGGGCACGAGCCTTCCCTATGGATTGATAGGGAGAACGGGCCATAAACCACCACACGGACCCAGTGCGGATTGGTGGTTGTTAACGACTGCTAATGCAGCCGGGACCAACGGCTTTACGTGCCTTCCGAAGCACGGAGGAGCTCGAGATGATACATTTTTGGTCACCCATCCGATGACCGGCCTTTGCAAAAGTTGCTTAACCTCAGCACTCGCAGACCGGGCGCGTTAACCACTGCGCCATCGAGCTCCTCAAGTAGCTCTTAAAGTAAAATGCAAAGATGAAATTAAGTAAACATTTAAGGGGGTGCAGCGCGGACGCAAAACTGCGAGTTTCAAGTTTCTTTATGATAGCGAGCGAGCGGCGCGTGGCAGTGGTGTGACAACGGCGTATGACTACGAATACCCACGCACACTAATATCTGTACAGAGTAGGCACCAGCCTTAATTAGAGCAATAAGTCACCAGATTTAATTAGAGCAATGTTTACTTTCGTAAATCATAGGTGTTTGGGTAAAAAATAATAGTCTTAATATTTTCATATTCAATTTTTTAATTGAAAAATAAGACAACAGTGGCCTGCGGAATATCAATACAAACAATTTGATGTCGGATCATTGTTTCATCTGTGCTATATTTACAAAGTTTTTGAAGAAATAAGTTTTTTGATATCATTACTTTTACATATTGTTTATGCAGTTTCTGGGTACTTGTTGTTTCAAATTCCAAGACAACCATGGCCTTATGAAAGGATCAAGCTAACCTACACTAGTTCTTTTATTGTATTGACCTATTTAGCGCCTAGCATCAGTGACTTAAAAACACGTAAATTTTCGAAATTCCGCGCGGCACCCCCTTAATAACAAACTAATTTTTATATTTTGTAGACTTTTTCACATAATTTTTTAGCTCAGATGGTATACTGGCATATGCTTTTTCTAGTGGCTGACAATCAAAGCTGCTTATCGACGCTTAAAAGACGACTTTTGAAAATTTACACATATTTATAAACTCAAATGTCGATGGGCGGGACACGTGGCGAGAACCAGTGATGACCGGTCGGTGCTGTAAAGCCCTCATGGAATTTCTGCCGAGGATGGACAAGCGGAGCACTAGACGATCACCTGTTAGATGGGCCAGAGATAGAGCTGGTCGCTGGAAAACCCTGGATGGGATTAGCTCAAAACAGAAGGGAATGGAATAATATGGGGGGGCCTATGCCCAACAGTGGCTAGTAACGGGCTGAAGATGATGATGATGATTTACAAGAGTGAGTGACAACTATTTATTCAGCCAGAAACAATTACTTGGTTCATTGCTTATTGTGTTGTGTTTACACTAAAATGGATAAGTTTTTCACTTACTTTCCCGCCTCCCCCACGGACTGCTTTGATCATTAGAGGGAATCCAATTGCTTTAGCTTCAGCTTGCAACCTCTCTATGCTTTGTTCTTTGCCATGATATCCCTTTACTATTGGTACTCCAGCTTCGGACATGATAGCTTTTGATGTGCTACAAAAATAAAGATAAGTATAATAAAAAAAATAAGTAGACTTATGAACTGATGGCATTGTGACATTCATAAGAGCTATTGGAAGGTTAAACAATTTTTTTTTAAATTTTGAATTTTTAAAACCTTTTCTTACTTTTACACAAAAAGAAAATCGTAAAGTCTGCTAGTGCCTGCTAGCTAGTTACCACTATCCTTCGCCATAACAAAAAAATTGTAGCACTATTGTGTTCCAAAAGTTTGACATAAGAAAGCTAGTTCTTTAATGAATATAGCTTCTGGCTGCAGGAGCACTTCCAACTTATTGTAACTTACTATTAATAAAATTTATGAGGCAGTAAAATAATAATAAAAACCTCAGTGTTACCTTTTTATACCCATATCTCGAATAGCAGCAGTTGGTGGTCCTACGAATATGATTCCTTCACTAGCACATCTCTCACAAAACTCAACATTCTCAGACAGGAATCCGTATCCAGGATGTACGGCTTGGCTGTTGGACTTTTTGGCGACTTCAAGTATTTTAGCGGCATTTAAGTAACTCTGGGTAGACGGAGCCGGTCCAATGTGGTAAGCTTCATCAGCCTGCAAAAATAATATTTAATTACGTAATAACACTGTACCTGTCTCCTTTATACCAAAAAACTTTGACAAGATTGGTCAGAGATAGGGAAAAATGGAAATGCTTGGAGTCGGCCTTTGCCAGAAAGAAATAGGACAATAAATAACAAATATTTTACAATACGTTTTTTATTGATTAAAATTATAGAGTATTATAGGGTAATATAACTAATAATGATATGAGGAGCTCGATGGCGCAGTGGATAATGCGTCCGGTCTGCGAGTGCTGAGGTTAAGCAACTTTCGCAGAGGCCAGTGATGGAATGGGTGACCAAAAATATATCATCTCGAGCTCCTCCATGCTTCGGAAGGCACGTAAAACCGTTGGTCCCAGCTGCATCAGCAGTCGTTAACAACCACCAATACGCACTGGGCCTGCATGGTGCTTTATGGCCCTTTCTCCCTATCCATAGGGAAGGCTCGTGCCCAAGCAGTGGGGACATAAACATGAGCTGATGATGATGATGATGATAACTAATAACACATATTAGTGGATAATTGGCAAAGCACTCAGTCTAATATTGGAATAGGTAGTATAATTAAAAAGTGTTTGGCCCATATGTTAAGGTTTTGAATTTCTCTCAGCTTGGGAATATAGGTTTTGGATTTTTAAGACATATCCCAGGTTTGTGTTTATCAACCAGTATTTGGCATAGTGATCGAGCCAATAGTTACTCATTAATTAGAGGGATGACTTGATATCAATGAAGAAGGCTACTTTCAAGACAGTATAGTCTACATTTGTTTTATTAACTTAATGTTCTTAGTATAATGATTTAAATAATTACCATTTCAACATGTACAGCATGTTTATCTGCATCAGAATAAACGGCAACAGTCCGTATACCCAGTTTTTTGGCTGTACGCATGACTCTGCAGGCTATCTCACCGCGGTTGGCAATAAGCACTTTACTGATGTGCTGTCGCTGTACATCATCTTTGAGCACACGAGCATGACTGAACCGTGCGCTGTACTGCAGGTTAAAATTATGACTGCAAAAATAAAACATTAATTTTGTTCACTTTTAGTAAAGTAACTATTTTAACCCGTCCCGCGCTGTAGGTATAATTAGCGGGCCACTATGTGTACGACCGTGCGTTCATATGGCGCGCGAGGACTTAATAAGCTCACTTCGATAATTGTTTTGAAATATTCAGGATTTTATAACTGGTTTTGCTTGCAGATTTGTATGAAAAATTTTCTTGTAAAGAATAGATGCAAAAAATGCCTAAAAATTTGCTCATAAGTTTACAAACACATACTAACATAGATGCTGTAAGTACCTACAATGTTATAGTTGTTATGTACATTTAACTTAGGTTATCCACCTTTTATATTGCAAACATACGGAGTTACAGCATAATAATATAATTACAAACTAATCTAAAAAATGTATTTAAAAATATTTGTAAGATATAGTTATAAAAAGCTTACCAAACTTTGTTAATCCGCCTTACATATGACATAATGGCAGTCTAACTAAATGATATAATCGTATTGAAGAATTAAATCAGTGTCGTTAATTATCTGCTGGAAAGATTACGTACCTACTGATGCCAGCCCCTCGGTAACAAATAATAACAGATAAGCTGATAACGTAACAGAATGAACATTCAGCATTGTAAACGTCACGCAGCAACGTACGTAGGACTTTTATCTCTTAATTAGGCTTGCAAATGAGACAACTTTTGAACTTGTTTACGACATACATAACTCATCATGATCATGAAAGCAATAATAGATTGTAATGTTTTAATACGTAAGTCTAAGTCAACCGAATATCAATAAAATATTTGATTGGTTTTATTTTAATCATGTTTTTATTAGACATACAACTACATTTAGTTTCGTTCGTTTATGTTCAAGAAGATTGAAGTAAGTAGTTTTCTTTTCTTCAACTTCAACCCCGCCCGGCCCGGTTTGCAAATTTAAGTTTTTCTGTTTATTTACAAAATGTCAATGTATGTCAGTCAGTCAGACTTTTTTTTTCATTTAGTTGATGGCTTTGTGCGATTAGCACATTTCGCCAATGTCAAAGTAATTTTTCTTACAAGTAATACATAAAAAATATTTCTTTTTCCTGTATGATGATGACGAATGATAATAGAAATGAGAAGTAAGAAATGATATACCCCCAACCCTTCGAGTATCTCAGTAAAGAGGCTTTCCTAGTCCTCGGGCGGACTTCTTGAGAGAATTTGAAAAGTGACGTTGCACTGTTTTGTTTTATTTGCCAACACTCATGCACACTCATGAACACTTAACGGTTAATAATCCACCATTATTTCTTTAGAGCATTAAACCAACCGGAGACGCCACTGTCAGGCGTTTCCCTCTGCCTAAAGTATATGACCGCCGACTTCGAGCATGAAGACATAACACAAATTTTAGAAAAAAAAACAAAATCGCAGACATGACTTTTCACTTTCCCGCCAAGAAGTCCCATCATAGATTGAGGGTATGTTCCGATTTGCACTGCGAGCACTGTAAGGTGACGTCAATTTAGTTATAGTTAGCTATACTAAACGGAGTGCAGTCCAGTATACTGTCATCCATGTCATCATTTCTGGGATCACGTGATCAAAGCACTGAGAGCACCTTACGGCGACTAAAATGGCGACGATTTATGACGTCATATATTTCCCTAGGATACTGCGGCAGTATACTGTCAGTCCATAACGGAACCAATTTCTCACCAGTAAGAGCACTGGACAGTGCTTGCAGTGTATATCGGAACGTACCCTGAATTGTTGGAAAAGTTTTGCGCGATACCATTTTTGACATCGACCAAACCAAAAACGTTTGAGAGAGGTTTATATATTTGTATACTTCAGTTCAGACTAGCCGTTATCCGCCGTGTGAAATTTCAGAACAATAAAAAAAAAGACATTGTCAAATTGTCATGACATTGACATTGACAATTGTTGGGTAAACAAATCGGCGGCGGTTTACGAGTTTAAATTTTCGACATTGGTGGAATTATTTGTGTTGGAAATACACTCCAGAAGCCATAACACAAGAAAATAATAATAAAATAAAAGTTTATATTTTGTTTGACTGTTTTGTAGAAGAAAAAGTCACTTTATATACTTATTGATTAACAGGTTTTTATCAAATATGTATACATTTTATTTTATATGTTAAACGGATTGCCCACAAAATAAAAATTCATCAAGTGAAATAAATTGTCAAGTTATCACAATGGGAGTAAAGGGTTTGTGGACCGTTTTAGCTCCATACAGTGAAAAAAAATCTTTGCACGAGGTATGTAATACATAAAATAACTGAGCAAAGTTTTCAAGTATCCACTGACCGAAAAGTTCAAATGTCTTCATTTTAACTTATTTTTTTTGTAGATTACCGGTGAAACAGTTGCT
The DNA here is from genome assembly GCA_963082485.1 of Eudonia mercurella. Lineage (NCBI taxonomy): Eukaryota > Metazoa > Arthropoda > Insecta > Lepidoptera > Crambidae > Eudonia > Eudonia mercurella. Next base: position 9,241,929 of record OY720025.1, read on the forward strand.
GTTGATTTATCAGGATGGGTGTGTGATAGCCAAAATGTGACAGACTACTACATTCAGCCTAAACTTTATTTGAGGTATTACTACAGTGCTTTGAGATGCATTGTTATCATAACCAAGCATACTACCTGCATGGTGTAATCTAAAATAAATAGATGAAGTACTAGTCAGAACTCTAGAAATAAAATATGATACATACGTGTAAAGGTGTGCGGATCTGCTATATTCATATAATATAGCATAATGTTATGCTATATTATAATATTATAATATTTTTACTGCTACAATATAGCACCTAAAATTATATTTTTACTTAATATTCGCTGATCGATTGCGATTCTTATTTGTGATGTGCTATTCTACTTTTTATGATTTGATTTGTTGGTTACGCATAGTATTTAAATTTAGGTACTTAAGTATACTTAAAAGTTCGATAAATTATTATTATATTATTGTTTACTTGCAACGGACGTAACACTCGGCTGATTTGAATTCATATGATTATTATTAGTAATAAATAGCAGTAAAAATAATGTATTTAATATTTTTGGTGATTTAGAACATTAGACCCTATGTGTTACGTAATCTGTCTATCCATAGTAGTAGTTCAAACGTCAAACCAAAGACATACAATAAAGTTTAAATAAAGTAGCTTTATATTTAATTAAAATTGTGTGCATTGCTTTTTTAATAAGTTATAAAATATCATATTTTTATCATTACTTATTTACTTATTTGTTTTTAGGAATTTATTTTTCAGAACAATATATCTGGTGATAGCTGATATTAACCCTGTATTTGTTCTGGAGGGAGATGCGCCTGATCTAAAGCGTGATGTCATGGCTGTGAGGAATGCACTCCAGTTTAGGGGAGCAGCTCCACGCACAGAAGCTGCCAATCCAAAGCGCCCTGATGTAGCTAGGAAGAGATTTGGACATGTCTTAAAAGAAGTATGTATGCAGTTTTGTCATAAGTCTTTAAATATAAGTCTTCCTTTAAAAAGAAGAAGTATGTTTTGTGAGTTAAAGTTTAGTATGAAATACAAGATGGTTGACTTATTTGTTGTTAACATACTGTTAGAGTTGTGATAACAAAATTATGGACCTTTGAGTTTCTTTATTAATTATAGTAGAAACTTTCTTAAATTTTTTTAAGAAAATTTACAGCAGTATTGCCATTAACTGCTAAAGGGTTTAAGTACAAATGTACCTGTCTAAAGAGTTTTGCTTAGAACTCTATAAAATAAATAATATTGTAATTAAGATATTATAACTTCATTACAGTGTGAGTCTCTCTTGAAGAGTATGGGAGTGAGGTGCATCAAAGGACGAGGTGAAGCAGAAGCAACTTGTGCAGAGCTGAATCAACAAGGTGTTTGTATTTTACTAATATATTTTATCCACTTAGCCTGACAAAGGTATAATAAAACCTCTAAAAGTATTAATCTGTCAAATTTCTCCAATGAATATTGATCCTTATAACCAAACTATAAAGTTCAAAATTGATTGTAGAAATTTGACAGTTTTAGGTAGCTTGATCTGCCGCCGGCAAAATAATACTTAAAGTGCCTTACAAAAAAACAAATAACAAGGTCCGAAAAGTTATTCCGTGTTTTGTTTCTGTCATGTAAACATTATTTCAAATTAGAGTAAAAGGGACAAAACACAGAATTCGGAGCTCATTCTCTGTTTATTTGTAAGACCTTTACACCTGTTGGCACTAAACTTATAAATCGCCTAAGTCTTTGCCTAACTACTACCCGGTCAAGTTAAGTCGACACCTGAGTGTAAGCGACGTTTTCGAGCCAGGTGCAGAGTTAACTTGACCGGGTAATAATTAAGCCAAGACTTAGGCGATTCATAAGTTTAGTGCAAACGGGTGTTAGAGTCGTAAGACGCTTAGGGAGGCGCTTAGGAACAAAACACGGAATAACTATTCGGAGCTTATTCTCTGTTTATTTGTAAGACCCTTAGGGTCATAAGACGCTTAGGAACAAAACACGGAATAACTATTCGGAGCTTATTCTCTGTTTATTTGTAAGACCCTTAGGGTCATACGACGCTTAGGAACAAAACACGGAATAACTATTCGGAGCTTATTTTTTGTTTATTTGTAAGACCTTTAGAGTCGTAAGATGCTTAGGGAGGCGCTTAGGAACAAAACACGGAATAACTATTCGGAGCTTATTTTTTGTTTATTTGTAAGGGGGTTAGAGGTTAATTTACGGCACATAAATATCTGTGGTTGTACAAATTGGTTCACTGTCCCATTGACTTTATTATTATGTAGTTAGTAGTGGCACGCCAATAGACTTAACCGTTATTAACTCTGTGGACCAGTGAACCTGTGCTTGTTCAATCTTCTACAATTACTTGTATATATGTTATCTTCTTTTATGTAAAACATAATTCCTAATAAATAAGTTATTTAACCCCTTGAGCGTCGAGCGACCAGCAGGTGGGCGATAACAATTAAAATTCTATTGTGTCTGGGTATTCAACGCTTGAGCTCATAAAGAAATTATACTGAGTTTTGTCAGTTAGGTAGCATATAGGATATTTAGGGTAACTATTGGTAGGATATTACATTGGTAGGATATATCTTTTAAACTAACATGTTCAACTTCATGGTAGACTGATTTTGTGTTATTATGAATGAATGAATAAATAAAATTGAATTTGGCACAAAGATACAACAAAATAAAAAATGAATCGCTTAAAAAACTTACTACTTTTGTGGTCTTTTTCCATTAGCTGGTGGATGCAGTGATATCCCAAGACTCGGACTGTTTCGCTTATGGCGCTCGGCGGGTTTACCGCAACTTCAGCGTTTCAAGCTCCGCGGGGGGCGGAGCGATGCAGGGCTCCGTTGATTGCTACGACGCGGGCAAGATGTACGCAGCTATTGGTGAGTTTCTGCGTACCGTTTTTAAAAACAATTTTATGCTATACATTTTAAACTATCCTGGTTAACGAATTTTTTATTAATCTATTGTTAAGGCTACTGTTTCATTTTATAAGCTTTTTATAAGTGTTTACAGATTACCACCAAAGTATGATAGTAGAGTCTGTAGACAGTAAATATTTCTTAAAACAAAACCTTTTAAATATTTATTTTACTCTTTTATTGTAATCCCGAGAGTTGGCCTTATAGATGCTCGGCCAGCTCAAAGTCGGCCGAGTTATGTGAGACTCGTCATCTCTTTTCCAAGGCAAAAGCTAGTTGGCGAGAAAGAAAGAAGAACAGCAACAGTAAAAGCAGGGACGGGGAAGGGGCTGTTTTAGGACCTCTTGACCAAATGTCTTCCTGCTGATCATGAACTGAACTGAACGGTTTCTATCACTGTAATTTAACGTAAGGCACTGAGGTACCTATACAATATGTTGATTTGCACCTGCGCCATATTCATAGCAACGGTTGCTTATTTTGCTTGCTTATACTTATTACAATATAAAAAAAAACATATTTTTAAAATCTATAAATTAGCAACAAAAGTAGGTGCGTATGCGTAAGCGTAATCTTAGGCCACTTTACGTAAGGTCGTCGACCTAAAACTAAAAATACTTGTAACACCGAGCAAGCAATAAGGAACCGATTAATTAATAAAATTGGTGTAAATTAGAATAGCGACCGTCGTCTGACGAATAGTAGGTAGATTAGAGCGTAGCGGGCGGGTCGAACGACCTTACGTAAAGTGGCTTAAGCTTACGCTTACGCATTACGCACCTACCCCCGTTGCCTATTTACAGATTTTTAAAATATGTTTTTTTTTTCATATTATTTTTATAATTTATTTGTAATAAGTATAAGCAATATGACCGCTGAATATGGCGCAGGTGCAAATCAACATTTTGTAGAATCAAGTGTATGTATATGATGCTCTCTTGAAATGCTTACAGGATTTGGGCGTAACAAAATGGTGGCGCTCGCGATGCTGTGCGGCTGCGACTACGGCGCGGGCGCGTGCGGCTCGTCCATCAACACGGCCGTTTCGTTCCTGCACACCGTGCCTGATAGTGAAGTCATATCGAGGTGATTTAAACAATAGCCTTTCAGTAGGGTTACTCTTGAAACACAATTGCATTAATCAATTTCCAATCACAAATCTAAAAAATGTTAAATGGCACTCTTAAAAGCGATAATAGCGCTACATTGGAATTAAATTGCGTGGAAATTGAGTGAACAAATTATTATCGAGATAAGGCGTTCCGAAATTGCGAAATTTATCCCAATATCGATACATATACATATTGATCGCATTGTTGAGATTGAGTTTGCGTTCAAGAGTAAGGTTATGTTAAAAATTATTTACGGGTCTGTATTAGACAACATCGCATACATTGCTCTGACTCAATAGACAGTAGTTTACAACGACGGTACCACATCCACCTAGACCTGAGAGAATATAGAAAAAGTTCTTTTTCTACATTGACCTGACCGGGAATCGAACCCGGGACCTCGGAGATGGCCAACACCAGACACCGGCGTGCGAACCATTCGACTACGGAGGTCATCACATCTATTCGCCTAAACTTGCTGTGGATTATTTTGATTTGAGTGTAATTAATTAATTATCTTAATTGATGGCTTCGCGTTAAGCAATTAGCCAATTTCAAGTATTTTTTATTATGGTAAGGGTACAACTGTACGGTAGATAGAAATTAAAATGGGGTCTCACAACACGTGTTATTACGGGAAGAACGGGTGAAACTCCGATTTGATGGTAAATTAAGGTTATCTAACCCAAATTTCAGCCGGCATGTTCAAATACAACCCACCAACCCGCATTGGGCCAGCGTGGTGGGTTATGGCCCAATATCCCCACGTGCTACTGATCATGTGGGAGGCCTGTGCCCAGCAGTGGGACGTTTATAGGCTGATGATGATGATGATGATGATGATGTTCAAATACATTGCGGGTGTGTTTAAATTCAAACTTTTTAAAGAAAATCATGAGAATATTCGCCGTATGTTCGGAAATTTAATGTTATTCAGCGATTGAGAGTGTTCGTATTCTTTGTATCACAAAGTTTTCTGCTGATATAATATTATACAACCTGAAAAAAAAAAGACAAATTGTTGAAAAAATTCCACGAGCGGGATTTGAACCCGCACCCCATCACATGCCGGGTCAGGTGCACTACCAACTATGCTATCGTGGCCCAATCTAACTCGCCGAAATTAATCAACACTATCTACTCTTACTCTGTAAACCAAAGGAGCCCTATAGTCGACAGCTACGTCATCAATATCCGATCTTAATATTTTTACAAATTTGTTCACAACAATATTTGCGTAAAATTATATGTAAATAATCATTACACAACCTTCTCACCAGGAGCCTGGCGATAATGTCTAGCCTTAGCAGTATCTTTACTTATGATTTTATCCTTCAACTAACTATTGCTTTATATCATGAACAAAGGCCTAAAAGTAGCCCTAGAGTGGTGCAGGAGCAAAGGTCTGAACCTAAACCCTGATAAGACCAAGCTAGTTCTATTCACAAAGAAAAGAAAGAGAGGACATGCTGAACCAGTGAAACTGGACAACCAAGAGCTGGAAACAGTCAAGGAAGTCAAGTATCTAGGTGTGACACTGGACAGCAAGCTCACCTTCAATACCCATATAAGTAACACATGCTTAAAGGCCAAGATGGCCATGATGCAGTGTAAAAGTATAATAGGCAGAACCTGGGGCATGAAACCAGCGATGGCACTATGGATATACAAGGCAATAATTCTGCCAAGGATCCTGCACGGAGCCATCGTATGGTGGCACAGAGCTACAGTAGGGAAAAACAAAGCAGAATTAGACAAAGTCCAAAGGCTAGCGGCCTTAGTGACCACGGGCGCGATGAGAACATCGCCCACAGCCGCGCTCGAGATCCTACTAGGGCTAAATCCCCTGGACTTAGAAATAAAGAAAAGAGCCACTGAACAATGGTTCAAGCTAAAAAGCACTGGCATATGGACCGGGAACTTCATGGACGAGGGTCATGCCAGTATAAGCAAAAACTACGAAGATAAGCTGTCAATGGTCTTCTCCAACAACGATCTAATACGGAAGGAAAGGATCTTTGACAAAAAATACAGAATACACATAGGAACAAGAGAAAACTGGAGCGTAGAAACTGAAGGCACTACTTGCTATACAGACGGCTCCAGAAAGGAGTCAAAAAAGCTCTCTGGATCCGGTGTGCATATTAAATGCGCAGACGGGACGGAGGTGAACAAGTCTATACCATTAGGCAGATTCGCCAGTGTTTTTCAAGCGGAAATATATGCAATAACCGCAAGCGCTGAGATGGCCGAACACCTTAATATCACAGAAAAGATTGTCATTTACAGCGACAGCCAAGCGGCGCTGAAGGCACTAGGCAGAGAAGAGACGACATCAGCAATCGTCAAAGAATGCAAGGAATCACTGAAAAGGCTGACCGAAAGAGCGGACCTGACGATAGCGTGGGTCCCAGGACATGAGGGAAACACGGGAAACGAACAGGCTGACGAACTAGCAAGAAAGGGAGCAGAGGAAAGCTTGGTGGGACCGGACCCCCGGTTGCCAATAGCGCACAATATCACCAAGGGAGTAATCAGCTATAGTATTATAGCAGAAACCAACCGAAGATGGAGATCCTCGACGGGCATGAGACAGTCGAAAATCTTCATCAAGGGAATGGACAAGGAAAAGACTAGCAAACTGATGGGACTCTCCAGAGAGAACATGAGGCTAGTCATAGAGATCATAACAGGACACTGCCGATTGAACAGACATCTGACAGTGATAGGAGTGAAAACCGATCCCATATGCCCGGAGTGCACGGAAAGCGAAGAGACCAGCCTCCACCTACTCGCTGAGTGCCCCATATACTCACGGATAAGACGGGAGCTATGGGGGTCGGATACACTAGACATAGAGGACCTGAAGGATCTGAAGGTGGAGCAGATAGCAAGATTCACCAAAAAGACAAAAAGATTTGACGGGGCGCCGTGAGGGCTGGATAAACCTTTAACCCCTCGAAGGGGAGAACGGGGAAAAGGACGAAATGGCCCGCAGACAACGCGGGCGGATCGTCCGTTCGGCCAGCGACGTCCCCACCAGAAATAATAATAAGAAATAATAATAACTATTGCTTTATGCCTGGTAGGCTACTCTTGACGCAAACTCAATCTCAATACAATATTCCAATGCGATTAATATGTATCGATATTGGGATAAGTTTCGCAATTTCGGAACGCCCCATCTCGATAATAATTTGTTCACTCAATTTCCACGCAATTTAATTCCAATGTGGCGCTATTATCGCTTTTAAGAGTGCCATTTGTATTTTTTAGATTTGTGATTGGAAATTGATTATTGCAATTGTGTTTCAAGAGTAACCCTATTGTATTGTCGATGTCCAGATTGGTATCGTGGGTGAGCGAGCCGCAACGCTACGACGAGTTGACTCGCTGGTCTAGTGCACCGGGCCGCTGCGACCGCTGCGGGCACGTCGGGAGAACTCACCTCAAAAACGGCTGCCCAGTGTGCGCGACGCATAAGGGCTGCGCGGACTTGGGGCATAAGTGAGAACACTTCTATAATTGTAGTCTAGGTTGGTGTCACGAGTAAGCCGCATCGCTACAAGTTGGCTCGCTAGTTGAAACGGCCGTTGCAACCGCTGCAGGCGACGCTTAAGGGGAGTGTGGACTTAGGCCTTAGGGGGAACGATTCTGTAATAATTAGTTAGGTTGGTGTCATGGGAAAGCCGCATTGCTATGAGCTGGCTCACTTGTCTGCGCCGCTGCGGGCACGTCGGAAGCACTCGCCTCAAAAACGGCTGTACAGTGTGCGCGCCGCATTAGGGCTGCGCAGACTTGGGGCATAAGTGAGAACACTTCTATAATGGTAGTCTAGGTTGGTGTCATGGGAAAGCCGCATTGCTATGAGCTGGCTCACTTGTCTGCGACTGGTGCGGGCACGTTGGGAGAACTCACCTCAAAACGGCTGCCCAGTGTGCGTGACGCATAAGGGCTGCGCGGACTTGGGGCATAAGTGAGAACACTTCTATAATGGTAGTCTAGGTTGGTGTCATGGGTAAGCCGCATCGCTACAAGTTGGCTCGCTAGTTGAAGCGGCTGCTGCAACCGCTGCAGGCGACGCTTAAGGGGAGTGTGGACTTGGGGCATAAGTGAGACTTTATGTCTTGTCTCCCAATGGGATGACAACAATTTAGTAAGTTGTTGCTACCAAAACGCAGGCATGTCTGTTCACTGCCATAAGGAGTCCTTTTAACCTGTCTCCTACTTTCCAAGGTATGACTGGACTATTGGAGCCTCATTTAGATGTGAGGTCCAATACCCGATTGAGCTCAATGACAAGATTTACTCGTTTCTCTTCAGTCTCGACCTGCCCAGCCGCTGGGTGACCAATATACCCACCGTGCACTGTACTATCATCTGCATAGCAATGAATATTTCCAAGTGGAAGCATATCATTGATATGCAGGAGGAACTGCGTGGGGGATAGAACGGACCCCTGAGGGACACCAGCATTCACTGTTTTGTTCCCAATTCTACAGATTTCCATTTATACATTCAAACTACATGTTGACTAAAGAACCAAAGAGCCCTTAACCTTTTGAAGATTTCAAAAAGGCTTATTAGCAAATTAGGGCTAAACCCCTAAAAAAGACTGGCCACATAAAAGGACTATAAGTTTTATAAAAGCCTACAGGTCTAAAAAAGGCTAAAGGCTTTTAAACAGCTTTTTTATAGGAGTTTAGTCCTTATATCTATGGGGATACAAGTGGTCGAAATATAGACCGATTTCGCAATTTGCCCTATAAAGGATGACTACAAATGTTTAATTGTGTGTTTTGTTATGTGATTCCAATAAATGTTTTTTCTTCTTCTTCTTCTACTCACATATTTGATCACGTGCTCATTATAATTCTTACATTAACTACCAACAGAGCTAAACTGGCGGAAGTGAAACGTGAATTGTCTCTGCGTTCGCGGGCGGTAACCTGCGGCGCGCCCTTTCCCGAGCCAAGGATCATGAAGGAGTTCCTTAACACAGTGCCTGAGAAAATCGACTTGGACCGCTTAAAAACCCCCGCTCCGAGCCTCATACAGTTTATGGTAGTATTTTTACTTTTTTGTTTTGTTAACTTGTTGCGCGAAGATGTCGATCACATCGGGCGAGCTGATTTAAAACCTTTTTTGAAAGAGATTGGCTAGGCCAAAAGGCTAGACGATGGTTCTATACTTAATAAAAAATTGACGATTATATTTAATTGAATTTATATTTGTATATAAATTATTTGATTTTTCCAGAAAATCATGACGAAAAAACTGGATTGGTCCGAAAAGTATTGCGTTGTGAAGTTCTTGCCTCTACTCACCAAATGGCATCTCCAAGATCACGTGCCCTGCAGAACTATCAAACCTATAACAATAAAGAAAAAAAGGAATCCAAGAGGTTTGTAGTTAATAAGATTTAAACAATATTTGACTGCATGTCCACTTGAAAATATTTGATGACAGTGATCCCACTTCCCACTTGTATTATAAATGCTGTTGTTTGTTTTTTGTTTATTGATTTGATTGTTTATTTTTCAATTGCCTACACAACGTACAAAGTTAGTAAAATAAAGTAACAATATTTTTAGTTCGCATTTTGTAGGCAAAATCGCTGGTAAAATTTATTATCTAAATAAATACTAATCAAAATCCAAAACATTGTCAAAGCCATCTATGACAAAGTTTACGTGACACTCGTAATTTAAATAACAAATAGTACTTTATTTTAATGGCTATAAGTGACATATTTGTTTGTTTTAGTATGACGATTTATCAGATCTAAAGTGTGGCTTGGTTACAGGAGTGCCAAGCTACGAAGTGATCTGGGCTGATATTGACGGGCAGTACGACGCTTTGATACCTGACGATCAATTTGAAGGTATATATTACATGATTAAATAGTCGTTTTTGTACTGTGTTGTTTATGCAGTTTCTGGGTATTTGTTTCAAATTCCAAGACAACCACGACCTTGTGAAAGGATCAAGCTAACCTACACTAGTCCTTTTAATGTATAAGACCTATTCAGCGCCTAGCACCAGTGACTTAAAAACACGTAAATTTTCAAATTCCGCGCTGCACCCCCTTAAGAAAAATAAGTCTCGACACGTATTTTAGTCTATATCTATAGCTCTATACGTATATATCTATTTTTTGCTTGTATCTTAAAGTAAAATAAATAAGTTTCTTATTAAAATATTCTTTTTATTTTTAAATGCTAATTGCTGCACTGAACTTTTTATTTTTAAATGCTAAATTCTGGTTGGGTTGGGTGGGCGTTTAATTTTTTTACTGTTTATTATAAATATTTTATAAATATTTAATTCAGCTTCAGTGCAGCAATTAGCACTTAAAAATAAAAAGTAGAATTAACTATAGCGTTGTGTTATCAAATTTGTGGTATTTCGTCTGCAAAGATATGTCTGTCTGTCTGTCTGCATAGCCATCGGTTGCAATAACCTTTGGATAGATGGCACTGCCGCAATAAGCACTCAAAAATTAAAAAGCAGTACGAAATTCAGCGGTTACGTCAGCCTTCCCGGTAGCATATCAGTCAGTGCAGCCGCCCGGATTGCGGAAGACCCAGGTTCGATTCCTGGCTGGATCGGGTGGGCGTTTAATTTTTTCACTGTTTTTTAAAAATGTTTTATAAATATTTAAGTTTCTTATTACTTAAACGCATATATATTGTTGACCAAGTCAGTGTTTTGAATTTGATGCTTTTAAAATAATTTACGCAATATACATATTCTTTTAGAAAATGAAGAACGGTCTTCAGCGTGGACCACTACAGAAAGACAAGATCTTATGCGAAAGCATTACCCGGAACTTGTAGAGGCTTATGAAGAGTCCGTTAAAAAACCACAAAAGGAAAAGAAAACTCGAGGCAAAAAGGTAAAAGATGACGAAAACTCGGAGAAACCAAAACGTAAATACACTAAAAGAGTTAAGAAACTTATTGACTCCGAAATGGTCAATTTGAGTGGCTCTCTCAAAAAGCTGGATCTGTCAGAAAGAGTCACCGGCTTGAATACAAGCAAAGCCAATGTTAGCATTAGTGTTAATAAATTGAAAAGAAAACTGAAGAGTAACGCGAAGAAGAGTAGACAGAAAACAATAGACAGTTTCATAGCAAATAAGCGTCGGAAATCTTCCAAGAAGTCTGTTAATAACCTTGCGGGTAGCTTCAAAAACATATCCGATGTATACGATAATGCCTATGACGATTTGATTAATGTGAAACAAGTTCAAAATAATAAAGCTTACAAAGAGAATATATTTAATCTCAGCATGCTCGATGGTACAGAAGATGACATCAATGAAAGTGACTTATCAGATATCATAGACAATATTATAAGTAGACCACCAGAGATAAAAACTTTAAAAGTTAATAATAACTTAGTTAACCTCTTATTTGAATCAAATATGTCACCTAGGAAATTCGTTTTAAGAAAAAATGTATTGAGTCGCACACATAACCATTGTTCCACTCCAATACAGAGCCCTGTCAAGAGAAATAGTTTTAGAATAAGTAGAAATGTATCGCTGGCAAACATTTCGACAAATTCCAAGGTGAATACGAGTTATTTCTTTGACAAATTGACTGATGATCGCGATGCCTTTGAGATGTCTTTAGGGTATAAACATAAGAGCGCTATAATTGTTGATTGTGATACTACTGTGGATTATAGTTTGCCTGATGTTTGTTTGTAATATACCTACAATGTGTTTGGGCACGCACTCATATAATTATGTCTAATAGCTTGTTTCCTAATTATGTGTTGATGATGATGATATATAAATAAAGAAATTACTTTTAATAAAATATCTTGTTTTTTTCAAGAGTTACGGTCGGTCAAAAAAGTCGTCTACCTTAGAATTTACTTTTTTTAGTTCATTTATATTTCGAAATGTTTTTTTAATACAATATTAAAATGCATAGGTACAAATTTCATTGCAAATAAAATTTAACGACCAAAAACTTTCTGCAACCGGGTTTCTATTTTTTTTCTAGTTTTCTAGGGTTCTAATTCAGCCTTCGTGCGTTTAGCCAGTGTCAAAGTATTTTGCTTACAAATTAATAAACAATATTTTTTGTTAATATGAGTTATAATGAGTAGTAAATGACATTCCCCCAACCCTTTGGCTATCAGTCAGTAAAGATTTGGGGCTTTTCTCTTCACTTTCCCGCCATGAAGTCCGGGTTTGACATTAGTAACAGTGAGGTAATAATAATAATAATAATAATAATATATTTTTATTTCACATTCTAAGTTACAAAATATCCTCTTATAAATTAGATGGAACATTAAATGAGCTATACAGAGGTTAACGTTGACAGCTGTACTAGTATGAACTGTGTCACAGCTGTCAGCGTCTCCCACCCTCCCTTGTTCAAGAACTATTAAACAATTTACAAAGAGAAAACTATGAAAATAAAAAGTAAGGTAAGGAAAGGTATTTATGAGAAAAATGAAAGAACTAATTAGAACTCAAAATATATAATTTTAAGGTATACTTTAACAGCCGAAATTAATAACCTATCCTCAGCAAGAGATAGGCTTACTGCTTATTTATTTCTGTTATTTATCGGAAAATAACAGCGGTTGCTAGGTAACTAAACTAAGATAGGCCTATCTCTTACCAGAGATAGGTTATTTTCGGCTGTAAGTTACGCGACCGTGACAGAAGACAGCGACATGTACCGCTTGGTGAAATCCGCCCTAAGGGCCTAAGTATAAGTAAGAAAATTTCATTACCATGCACATTCAAGTGCAAAACATCAATAAGTAAGCTTACATCGATACGTGACCAGTATTTTTCGTAGTCAGTGTTTCAGTTCTGACCATCCTGACTGACACCAGTAACTTCGAGTACAAGTAAGAGATTTAGAATTTATGATAATCACCCGTACAAAAATCGCATTTCTGGGTCTCTTCTTCTCGTGTCGCTGCTCTCTTCTGCCGTGTACCTCAAACCTTAGCTTTAGAATACCTTCATTATCTCGGCCAAAAGACATCCACTGCTGATGGACGTTTACGCCTCCCCCAAGGGTCTCAACAACGACCGGTTGTGTGCTGCTCGCTCGCATCCAGAATACCTTCAGATCTATCATTTCCGCGCCCGCAAATCCATTTAAAATGCTGATTTCGTAACGTCCGCGTCTCAATTCGCGCCCGCAAAATAATTCATTCATATTTTTGTTGAGATAACCATGCCAAATGGTCTGCCATAATGGTACGGAAGATCGTTTTACATGATTTCTTTGTCTGTTTCATGTTGAACTGGTTTTCTTATTGTGTTCATTTGGATTGGATACTTTATTTATTAATGACTAGCGACCCGCCCCGGCTTCGCACGGGTGCAATGCTGATATTATCAGTGTTTCTCTACTATATTATGCATGTATTTATACATATAAACATTCCTCTTGAATCACTATCTATTAAAAAAACCGCATCAAAATCCGTTGCGTAGTTTTAAAGATCTAAGCATACCTACATACATACATAGGGACAGACAGACAGCGGGAAGCGACTTTGTTTTATACTATGTAGTGATAGTTCAGCTCACGTCTTGCAAAATCTTTGGATTTTACTCTCTCAATCAACTCGCTATACGACATCTTTTTGTAGATGAAAATTTCAGGAAGAGCCATTTATGTTACTATCATAAATATTCAACTCTCAAAAGAGCGACAACGAGAATCCATTCATTTTTTTATGCTACATACCGACTCAATTTTTAATTACCCACACGTTGCAATTAGTTTTGCCAAATATCTTTAGAACTACAAAAATATTACACAAATCTTCAATCCTATCCCAGGGAACTCTTGCCCTTTTTGTTTTGACCTCATTTTCAAGATACTTAGTACCTACCCAGATGTACTTGTAACAAAAAATTTGTTCTCATATTTCTAAATTTCTAAATGTCAGAATCAAATTTCTGAAATCAGAGTGACTGCATCACTGGATACGAACACGAAACTACAGATAATTTAACTTTATTTATTGCTACGTTGAGCCAACAAAGCTCCGGGTTCCAACTCAAAAATCTGGGGATTTCTAAGCCTTTTGTTATGGAATTTAACAGATGGAAACTAGCAGAAGCGAGGCTGGCGAGTCGGAGAATAAGAAGAATTTATTCAAATATGTTTTGTATCGCTAAGCATGCAGTTAAACCACGGACATTGTACTATTATTATCAGCAAAACAATTTGAAATGTATCTACAGGCTGCCCGACTTAGAGTAAAATAAATTATTGCTCTGTGCTCGATGGCGCAGCGGTTAGCGCGCCCGGTCTGCGATTGCGAAGGATAAGCAGCAAAGGCCGGCCATCGGATGGGTGATCTAAATTTATCATCTCTAGCTCCTCCGTGCTTCGGAAGGCACGTAAAGCCGTTGGCTGGCGTCCAACATAGCAGTGGGGACTTAAAATGAGATGGTGATGATGATTATTGTTCTGAGTTTCTAAGTATATACGACTTTATTCAGTCACCATTATGTTTCGTCTCCAAATTTTAAATTTATTAGATAATAATATTTTTTCAGTGTTTAGGGCGCCATAAATGTTATATATTACAGTATGCCACTAAGCAACGTGTTTTCGTTGTTAAAATTTTCTATGCAAACCAATGTTCAAAAAATTATAAGAATGAAGAATACTAATTATACCGTTTTTAGTAAATTCGATAATAAATAAAAGTCTCATTAGAGTACCGAGTAATATTCGTTGGCTCACGAACGACTAGGTACTGCATCCAAGTAGAATGACAATTTAGTGAGGAATTTGATCAGGGAGAGTAATTGGACCACAGACCAAATAACTTATGTCTTGAGACGCTACCTAACTACAGAGTAGGTACAGACAGGTATTGCTGTTATTCGTAAGGTCACTGCAACCGTCAAAATACTTATTAACATTTTTCTTATATTAAACTAGTTGTCGCCCGCGTATTCGTTCACAAAGACTATCCCTTAGGAACCTGTTACCGGGATAAAAAGTATCCTATATCCTAGTCCGGGTCAAATAAACAGAGAAACAGATAAACAGACAAACAGACAAAAATTCTAAAAACTGTTGGAACGTGTTCTGTTATCAATTCTAAGTATCCTCAGCCAATATTTTTTTGAATATCTTTCATGTACAGACTTTCGACCCTCTTTAGCTTTACCATAATGTACAGATAATCCAGCTACGTCCAGAAAGCATGTATTAGGTAGATAATATAAATTAGGAAGGATATTGGCACCAGTGTGCGACAGGAACCAGAGATCGACAGTTTTTTCTCTTATTCATCATCTCATCATCTCAGCCAAAATACGTCCACTGCTTGACAAAGGCCTCCACCAAGGATCTCCACAGCGACCGGTTTTGTGCTGCTCGCATCCAGCGGCTTCCCGCAACCTTCACCAGATCGTCGGTCCACCTTGTTGGAGGTCTGCCCACACTGCGCTTTCCGGTACGCGGTCACCACTTAAGAACTGTTCCGCCCCAGCCATCAGTCCTGCGAGCAATGTGCCCTGCCCACTGCCACTTGAGCTTAGCAACTCTTCGGGCTATGTCGGTAACCTTTGTTCTTCTGCGGATCTTCTCATTTCTGATTCGATCACGCAGAGAAACCCCGATCATAACCCTCTCCATTACTCTTTGAGTGACCTTGAGCCTTCTGATAAGGCCCATAGTGAGCGACCACGTCTAAGTCCCGTATGTCATCACTGGCAACACACACTGGTCAAAGATTTTCGTCTTGAGACACTGTGGTATATCAGATGAGAAGATCGACGGTCCCTACGTAAAATTCCTCAAGTGGTACATAAGTAATTTTTATTTTTTTGTTTCGAAACCTTCAGGTCATCCTAAAGTTTCGTTTCATCAAAGAAACAGGGCTAAAAATGCCATAATTCTACTCTAAATCAAACCTCGACAAATTCCATAACTACAAAATCTCCAACGTAAAACTACAGCAGTGGTAGTTCCGTAATTTTACATCGAGGAGTCAAGGACGCCTTTGCGCGTCTCCCCCGCAACTGCCACTTGCGGAACAGTTGCGCTCGCTCCCTCATGGTCATGGTGATGGTAATGTTTTCTTTTACTGCATCGTTAAATATATAGAAACATGCCACGAAAGAGTAACATTATGGATTATCGTAATTTGGAAACGTATAACCAGTTACAATATATATCACCATAAAACCTGCCACGTAGAAGTCGTTATGAACCACTTAAGCATTTTTAGTTAGAATGTTGCCGATGTAAAATGACGTATGTGACTAATAATACATTAATGAATATTTTTTTGTTTTTCCTTAAAGGGACAATAAATAAAAACATCATGCCAAATTTCATTACTCTATATGCAGTAGAACTTGAATTAGACGCGTTTGAAACTTTAAACCGCTCTCCTGTAAAATTTGGCATTTGCAGTTAAGTTATTTTACGTAGGGACCGTCGAGATACTTCGTAGCTTACCGAACGCTGCCCAACCTAATTGGATTCGACGATTGACTTCTTTGCTGAAGTTGGACCTACCTAGCTGGACCGTTTGTCTCAGGTAAACATAATCGTCCACAACTTCAAGCGCAGAGTCCCCAACCTTCAGAGAAGTGGGAACGACACGTGAGTTCGACATAACTTATGTCTTCTCCATGTTCATTTTAAGAACCACTTGTTGAGAGACTCTGTTGAGGTCACCGAGCATTGTGCCGAGGTCTTCCAGGGTCTCAGTCATGCCACTATATTGTCAGCAAATCGAAGGTGAGTGATTTCTTTTATTAGTTATCTTCTCTTTATATATATAAATCTTCTGTGCGTGTGTATGCTATTGAACTCCTTCTAAACGGCTGGACCGATTTGGATGAAATTTTCTGTGTGTGTTCAAATGGATTCGAGAATGGTTTAGATTTACAATTGGACCCGGTAGGTGGCGCTGCTATAGGGGATCATCATGGGATACGTTCTTAAGCGGACGAATGATTTGTTTGTTTTGTTGTCATGGAAACTGTCAAAGTGGTACGAAGTCCACCGGTCAGCTAGTTTATATATAAAAATCTTCTGTGCGTGTGTATGTTATTCAACTCCTAAACGGCTGGACCGATTTGGATGAAATTTTCTGTGTGTGTTCAAGGGATTCAAGAATAGTTTAGATTTACAATTGGACCCAGTAGGTGGCGCTGCTATAGGGGTCCATCATGGGATACGGGTGTTCTTAAGCGGATGAATGATTTGTTTGTTTTGTTGTCATGGAAACTGTCAAAGCGGTACGAAGTCCGCCGGTCAGCTAGTAAGTACTATATAATATTATAAAGCTGAAGAGTTTATTTGTTTGTTTGGTTGAACGCGCTAATCTCAGAAACTACTGGTTCGAATTGAAAAATTATTTTTGTGTTAAATAATCCATTTATTGAGGAAGGCTATAGTGCCCTTTTATGATAGGGCATTTTCCAATATTTTTGACGCTGTAAGGGAGAAAAGATCTGGACACTTGCTGAGTTTCTTGCTGGTTCTTTTCAGTACAAGATCTCCCGCCCAGAGTAGACTGTAGACGAACCGATGGCATAATGACGTTCATACTTAGAGCATTAAATAAAAATGCTCTAAGCGTTCATAAGAGCTATTTGTAGACTAAACTGAATAAATGATTTTGAATTTTGAATTATATTACATCACGCTATGACTAATAAGAGTGGAGCAGCAATGAAAAATGTTGCAAAAACGGGAAATAACGAGGGGGACAGCTCTTAAAAATATGAGTCAGCAACTGATTTTTACTTTATCAACAATTGAATACTGTCCATCTGGTTCCCAAAATTTCAATGAAAATTTATTTTTACACAATCGATCACCATGTTACCAGACTATTCTAATTGTTTGCCGAATTGACCGAAAGGCTTTTTCCATACTATATATCCATTTTGTGCTTTACTATAAATACAATGAGATGATATTGGAAGTCTGCGATAATGTCATCATGACGTTCTCAAAAGTTGAGGATTCCACTTGACACATGACGTGAGACTAAAGGTCAAGTGTCCTTATGTATAAGGAATAAAAAAAGAAAATATGAAAATCGTGTTAAATTAACGTTTTTCTATTACCTACATAATTGCTAAATCATCGAAAAATATCTAGATTTTTTCTTTGTTACAAAAACTCCATATAAAGTTTGTATCGCTTCTTTTGTAATTATATAGTCACCCTGTATATTAGAGACGGGAAAATTCAAAATAAAATTATGCAAAGCACTCAGAACAAAGGAATGAGAGGCGATGTTAGTGTTGCTAGTTTATTGTGACTAGGTACAATCAACAAAAAAGTTCAACATTTTAATAAAACTTTTGTATAGCACCCTGGCAACTTTTTCTTTTCACAGTTGCCGTGGCTGATATTTAGGTAAGTTAATGTGACACGGTGGTAAAGAGCACGGCAAATATTTGCTGCCGACCGTACGATAGGGCTGTGTGGCTGCAACAACTATGTTGCTCACTTTAATTAGTTCGTTCCGTGATTTTAACGATGCGGCTAAATTTTAATTGGCACGAACGTTTTACGTTATTTGTTCGGCGCAGTTTTGGTACACAACCATTTTGTAGCGTTTGATTATCGCAGCGTTGTTTTATTTGGGGGGTAATATCAATTTCGAATTTCGGTATTATGTTTATTGTAAACTAGCTGACCCGGCGGACTTCGTACCGCTTTGACAGTTTCCATCATTGAGTTAAATATATATCAATGGTTTCCATGACAACAAAACAAACAAATCATTTTGTATTGGAAATTAAATTGTCGTTTTTTGTATTTTATTTAAATCCAATCTTAGATTATGCGTTATTATTCTAAGAATCCAATAAAATAAAATAAAATCGGTTCAGTAGTTTTTGAGTTTATTCGTTGCAAACATACATACATACAAAAATAAAAAGGTTTTCTCTTTATAATATTAGTATAGATATTAGTATATATTAATTGTAGTAATGTAGGGTATTAAATATAAAATCTATTCTTATAAAAGTAAAAAAATATAAACACAATGCTACAGTTATCTAACCTCATATGTCATGTTGCCATTCGCAATGCCCGGTTGCCGGATGGGTGTATAAATCAAAATATTTGGTACTCTACTCAGTGCCGGATTTATACTCTTCTTAAGTATAGGCCACTTCACTTGCCCCTCCGTCCTTCCTACTTATCTTAAACACTCACTTGTATCTATTTACCTAGGCCTCAAACAATTTTACGTATTTAAGTGGGTAGGTTATGTAGGTATTGGAAAGTGAAATGAATGAATAAATTAGTTATAAAATAAAAGTGTAAAATGAAACAAGAGTTACACTTTTTTTACGGGTTTATTTATTGGCGAAATCATCTGGAATATCGTCATAGTTTATGGTGTGCATTATCTCTGCCTCTATATACATATAGAAAAGCCAAAGAGTTTTTCTTGAGAAAATTAAAAACCTCTAAACAGTTTAAGTTTTAAGCAGAAAAAAAATCTTTTCTCCAGAATTATTTTTGGCCGTAGTGCAAAGCGCGATACGGAGAGCTATCTCCAAGTTTGGGTAAAAGTTACACAAAGACTGGGTCCTCAAAAATATAGAGAGATTAAGTAAAGATGTTGATTCAGGTTCCTCTGCAGTCTTGTTAGAGGAAACGTGACTGTGAAAATGTACACATTCCTGAACCAAATCGTCCTCTAAATCATTGGAATAATGTTGCACGAGAGATTGTACTTTTTCTGTGACTCTTTGTATTGAAAGTTCACCCATTCTAGTCAAAAATGAATATTTTTCTTTGAACTTTACATATACCTCATGCATTCTCTCTAATTCAGCTCTCAGCCTATCAAGGATGACCATATAGGTGTTTACTCTGAAAGAATATCTGGAGGTTGTTTAACGGGGTTACCGAGATAGGAAATTAGGAAAACAAATGAAGATTATATTAAATTTAACTAATTAATTCGCCAACAAACAGAGAAGTACTTTAGAATGTGAATTTTCCTTCCAAAATATGTACGAACACGAATTCCAAGATGGATGCGTAGCGGCTCGGTATAATCCGGATGATATTTTGCCGATTTTATGCGTAAAGAAAGCGCTACGCGTGCGATGCTTGCGACATCGACACAAGTGCAAGCGCATGATAAATACTGCGAGGCGGCACTGCCGGGCGCCGGCGGCACCGCACAGTGGTACGGTTTCGGATTTGTGGATGTAGGACTGTTTTGTTACATATCATTGTTTTCATTATGCCAATCGATAGCCCTAATTAAGGCGATCAGCCCCCCAACCGCCTAACACTCTCGCTTTCGATCGCTTTGAAAGCGAGGCCCTCGCCTCGCTTTCTATTATAATATCGAAATATAATAAAGAATAATATCGAAAGCTATAGCCTATAGCTTTTGATATTGCTTTCATATTGCTTTCGAAATGACAAGATGACGCTTCCTCCTCGCCTCGCCTTCAAAGCGATCGAAAGCGAGAGAGTTAGGGGGTCGACCCCCAGGTCTTATTATGGCAATTTTTTTAAACATAATATTATACGAGAAAAATTGAATATAAAAAAGTTGTATATCTAACATGCTCTATAAGTACCAAGTCTTGGCAGATCTCAGCTTGATATTTTGTAGGGTTAATCTATGGGTATTTATGCAAGCGCCACATACATAGGTAGCATTGTCCAGGACTGTCCCGTTTTGCAGAAGATTTGAAGCTGCACTTAGGTACTTTTTCAAATTTTTCTTACAGATATTTTAAGTACTAAACTCCAGATAGTTATAAAAAAACTGAACAACATGAATATTATGAATTATACAGGGTGTTTGGTAGAGGGTTGGACATACGTAAATGACGGATAGCAGGGGTATTCTGCTACCCAGACATCGCATTAGCTCACAGTTCAAGAGGCTTTTTGTTTTTTTAATTTTGGTTAAAAAATATCCGATATAATTACTTAAACTCGTGTAAATGTGCTGAAAATGGCTAAAATTGCTAGGTTTTTTTTTGATATTTTATCTGTTAGTGTTCACGTATTCTTTTAATAATGACACTAAGCACAAACAATTACAAGAAAAAAAAATAAAGGCTTCTAGAATTACTAGGCGAGGTAAAAATTTTTTAAAGTACAATTTTCCGTTGTTTAAAAGAAAAACTAATGGTAATTTAATGATTACAATTTCATTAAAACATCTCTGCTTTATACCCTTTCCACCGGTACCTCAAGTCTATTAGCTATTGCCTTTAGAACCGAAGTTATTCGCGAATTTCTCCCAGCGGGTTCACCAATCAAAAAACTACTTTAACACAAAATCACATTAGTTTACGGAAATAAACTGGTTTGAATAATAAAATGCAGGTAGAAATGTTGTTTCTCTCTCTCAGCCATAAGTCTTCCCTCTCTTTCACTTTTATTTAGTTTCACCTGCGCCGATGTTTGTTTGTTTTTTTGTTTGTTTGTCTGTAATCAAATCTTGCAAGTTTTTGATCCACTTCCCGGTTACCGATTGAGCTGAAATTTTGAATGCATGTTTTTTAAAAAAACTTTTTAAAAACAAGGTTTTATTATTTGTAATAAATAAAAAATAATTAAATCGGACCTAATTTTTTTAGTTAGTTTAGTTTTTTTTTTTTTTTTTATTACATTTGATGGAACACGCTTTTTTATTTTTCTTTAATTTTTATTTATTACGACAAGTACTTTCGATATCAGTTTGAAGTTTTTTGATATCTGTAATAGTTACGGAATAATCGCCTGGTCACACTTAACGATTACACCTTATATAACTTAAAAGTCTTGTATAGCAGGCTTGTTCATATGCAAACGCCTGAAGCCCAGCGGTGGAACGTTTATAAGCTAATGATAATGAAATTCTCCATAAATTGCTTACTCTAAATACAATATTTGATGCATTTAATCAACACCGGAATGCCAAAGATTAGCAGCCGTGCCGCCGCGCCGGAGCAGAAGCGCGCGAGTTTCGCGCGCGGAGCTTTGCATACAAATTGGTATATAATTGCACAGGTTAAATTACTGAATATACCAGCTTACAGAATGTTTGAATATGGAAGTTAGGGAAATTCGTTTAAGTAAGACGTTATTCGTAATAGGATTTACTTTGAAGTTTTTAAGACGCGCTCGCTTATAATTTTCAGTAAGGCTAATGTAAATACCTATTTAATTTACAATAGCATGACTTAATAACAACACATGCAAGATCTATATCGGATACACTTTGGATCTTTTCTTTTTTACCACAACTTTCTGTTACACGTTGTATAAATCCGTATTACGTATATATCCGTATCCGTATAATTATATATGTATTTATAAGCATATTCAATATTCTAATATTACTACTATTACTATCTATTCACGAGGAGCTCGATGGCGCAGTGGTTAACGCGCCCGGTCAGCGTGTGCTGAGGTTAAGCAACTTTCGCAAAGGCCGGTCATTGGATGGGTGACCAAAAATGTATCATCTTGAGCTCCTCCGTGCTTCGGAAGGCACGTAAAGCTGTCGGTCCCGGCTGCATTAGCAGTCGTTAACAACCACCAATCCGCACTGTGCCCGCGTGGTGATTTATGGCCCGTTCTCCCTATCCATCCATAGGGAAGGCTCGTGCCCCAGCAGTGGGGACATAAAATGAGCTGATGATGATGATGATGATGATTATAAATGCGAAAGTTTGTGTGTATGTATGTATTTTTGTTGCTTCTTCACGCTGCAATGGGTGGATGGATTTGGATGAAATTCGGCATACAGATAGTTTATAACCTGGATTAACACATAGGACATACTTTTTATCCTGATAATCCCACGGGAACGGGAACCACGCGGGTGAAACTGCGGGCGGCCGCTAGTGTGCTATAATTTTGTAATCCTATTAAACGCTGTAAACCTAGGTTTTCCCAAGATAATAAAATTAAAGAAAAACAAACCGTTTACATTCGTATACGTACCCGTACCCATATCTGTATCCGTATTCGTATGAGCATTTCGAGGCTCATTTGGAGATGGGTTCCTACCACAACTATTACAATAATACTACACTAATAATACTACTACAATAATAAGGGTGAATCAAATTGAAAATGAGAAGACTGCGAAGAGGCAGTCACCGATTTAGAGGCCATGGTCACAAAGACCGTGGCGTTAACAATAGTAGGTACATACGTACAAGTAGGTCAATGATTAATTATGGTTGTCTATAATTGTACGCAAATATTGTCGCGAACAAATTTCAATTTGAAAAAAGACAAACTGTTGAAAAAAGTGCTTTGCCGAAGTATATAAATGACTGAAGATCGGGCACACTATTGATATGAGTAAATTAAGACATAACATTTCAATCGAGAACTAAACAACAATAGACATTAAAATTTAATGAACCCTAAGAACAATAACTAAATTAGTTATTGTTCGGAGAATGCAAATCCACTCAAACGCAAATTTCTGTCTCAATACTATAATAGTATAGATACTGCTTAGTACTACAGTTTTTAGTCAACGTATGTGTTTATTTTAGCTTACATACATGTCACTAAAGTATTTAAAATGTGCCAATGGAAATATTATATTCGACTTGAATAAGAAGTACCTTAAGATATTCTCGGGTCTTCCAATTATCTCTGTGTGAGAAATCAATCTGACCCGTTGCATTTCTTCTGTGCCGATGCTCAGTTATAAAGAAAGAGTATACATATTTTGCCTTTATGTAACGACTCCTCGTGAACTTACCTTTTGGCCAGTTGCATCAAAGCATACGTATCACTATAACGTGAGATTTACTTTTTGGTTCCACTGTTCCGTAAGTAGCCATTTTTTTATTTACAAGTGGTAGGTTATTTAATTTAAAATTCAAGAGGTTGACAGGCTACCTAAGCATCGGGCACCAGTTCTCATACAAATCAAAAGTTTTTGTATTTTATTATTCTAGTATCTTAAGTTAATTGTATAGTACTTCTATTTCTCTGTTTGTTTCGATGAAATTATATACATATATTTACTTTTTTGCTTTGTCCTTAACTTATAAATAAAAGAAATATGCCGTTTCTTCCGACGTAAATTGAAAAAAAATAATAAACTAATTGTAGAACTAAGAAAATATCAGATGATAAAATTACTGTTTCAAAACTTGTAACACTGATTTCCATCTTTTATAATTTGTATCTATGCCATGAAAAAGCTTTTTCTTTTCAAAGATTTAGGATTTTAAATGCACTTTGGTGAACACCAAAAAGTGACCATAATAGTTTTACCGTTTGGTGTTGCAATGCTTTGTCCAAACTGGTACGGTTTTATGAGTCCATTAATCTTTTAGCAAAGCTTTAGCGACTGTTTCAGTGTTTTAACGAGGGAGGCTACGTACGTACCATTGTGATGTATTACCGTTACTTTTTCTAGAATAAAACAGTAGATCTATAGCAATAAATTTAAAAAAAATAATCCTATTTTCCGGACTTTACAACTTTTCCTCCCTCTATCTTTTTCTTGTGGATTTATAGTGGATTTGTCTAATATTCAGTTGTCATTATCAAAAAGGATCCTCCTTCAAGTGTAATAATACCTAAATTAGGTAAGGCCACTCTTTCTTGAACTATAAAGGTATTTATAATTTGAGAATTATCAAACCATTTCGAATTAAGGGAGAGGCACTTTACGATTTAGAATGCTGTAAAAGAATGCGAGAAAAGAAATGCCCTGGCTGAGCTTCTCGTCGGTTCTTTTCAGTACAAGGTGTTCCGCCCTGTAGAGTTACGAACCGATGGCTAAGAGACATTCATAAAAGCTCTATTTATTGTATTCTTAAACTATTCTGTGCCTAAACTGAATAAAACATTTTGAATATTGTAATTTTTTCGTAAAATATAAAATTATTATTAATGTGTTAATTTAATAATTATTAAAGTAACAAAAGTTTTTCAAAAGCTTCTTAACTTTAGTAATGTTAAAATGTTCAAATAGTTTTTAACGCAAATCTTGTTGCGAACAAATTACAAAAACACAAATGTTGAAAAAATTTCCAAGAGCAGGATTTGAACCTGCACCCTTCTGACATTCCGGGTCCGGTGCTTTTTGTGTTATTTTAGTAATGTTGTTTTTAATTTGACGTTCTTAGAATGATCACGTTTATCACTTCCACGTTTGAGAACCGCCATTACTATTTTAAAGCTATAAAGCGTCTCGCACAACGTTTATTTTGATCAATAAAGGCTTCAACGCGAAGCGGACTATAGTAGAATAAAAAATACACTCGTAATAAAAGTTTTTGTGTCTATATAAATTGCAATTAGCTGGGTGGCGAGTCGAATGGCTTTCTAGCCTGGGTATAATAAAAAATGTCCCTGGACGAAAACCGTTTTAGCCATCTCATATATCTTAGCGTATTATTTAGAACCTTTGCTTTTTTAAATCTTTTCTTTTTCATTACTAACATATGGTTGGTGATTTTTGTAAATTATAGCCTATATTGTCTCACGGTTGGGCAAAGGCTTTCACTATTGAAATCAAGTTATATTTTTATTAACAAGTAGCTCTTGTGAATGTCACTATGCCATCGGTTCGTAAGTCTACAAAAGGCGGGAGACCTTGTACTGAGAAGTACCGACAAGAAACTCAGCCGTCGGCTTTTCTCTCTTACAGCGTTAATATATAAGACCACATTTTATCAAATGCAAATATTTTAAGGATAAATTCAACAACATATATAAACTATTTTTATGAAAAAACCTTAAATTTGTTTACGCTAGTTTTCAAGAAAAACGCCAAAAGATATTTCGATTAAAAAGAAAAATAAAGCACTTTCGGTAGTTTCAATTCAAAGGAGCCGAAACAGAGAGGCCGCAATGCCTTCACCGCTTACACGTGCCCCTAGTTTCATTCAAAAAAACCGACAGAGAGGCCTCTCTTAAAAATATTACAATTTTTGTGTCAGGAAAAGTAAAAAAAACTAGCCTGAATATTTTTTAAATGCTAGGGTCTTATTTCTTTGATATAATTAGATTTGATGTTTTGTCAAAATATTTGCAGTTGATAAAAAGTGACCTTATTTTGGAAAATGCCCTATGTACAGTCGGCGGCAGATCAACTTACCCAAAACTGTCAAATTTCTACGATCAATATTGAACTTTATTGGGTTAGTCATAAGGATCAATATTCATTGGAGAAATTTGACAGATTTGGGTAGGTAGACATGGACACTTTCTATTTTCGCTACAATTAACCATACATCTGCATCTGCATCTGCAACATCTGCATAACAATGGCAGACCGGGCGCGCTAACCACTGCGCCACCGAGCTTCTATTACTCCAAGAAAAAACGAAAACGAAAGAACTCTACCCTCCGAGAAGATTTCGTAGTCGAAATCCTTAATTGGTACAATAACATCGCAGACACTGAGGTACAATTATACGACTCATGTTTTAGTATAGATCTATGCACAATTAAAACTGACAACTTCGGTTCGAGTCGTAATAAAACAATAAAACGAGCGTGCCTACATAAATCGCTGTTACAACGAACGTAGGTAGCAATCCAATAGACCTCCACAGACTTAAGGCGCTGAAAACCATGAAACAGCGGTCTTTGTCAATCCGCATACAAGAAAAAGGTATGCAAATAGTACGTCATCCATTGGATTCCAGTCAGACAACTCCAATAACGCCATTGATTAAAAAATGTAATCTTGTCTTTTATTAAAGAAAATGCGATATTTTATGAGTATTAAGTGTTTAGAGAAGACTTTGATTTTTTTTCTATCAAAGAAATTTCAAGCTTTTGCGTTTTGGAAACAATAACATTGTTGCAAATATAATCTATTATAACATATATTTTTCTTGGCGTTGTATGTTGTATACTTTTATATAAACCATGCCGATGTGCCGCGGTTCACAGTTGTCAGCGCCTTAAGACCCGGTACGGGCGCAGAGCCGTCCAAGTTTGTTGGATAACTTAATATTATTCTTGAATGTCACCTCTGTCAGTATATTTAGCTCTACGCAGAGCTTAATTTTCAATGGCTCTCATGCAGACTTATATTTCTAATAGCGCACGAAAGAAACACTTGATAAATTGTTATTGTTCATACTTTAATATTTTAAATAAAAATTACGGAATTTCAGGACAATTAATAAATTTATCATTTTAGATATAGACAAGAGTCTATTATCTACATTGATTGTCGCCGACTTGTTTCGAAATGTTCACATTAACATATTATTTTATTGTTCGGTTCCTACATTAATATAAATTAAAAATATTTTATTTACAACTAGATGACCCGGTGAACTTCTTATATTCTTAGTACCTACATATGTTTGTGAAAAAGACAAATTTCGGAACGCAAAAAATATTTTCTTTTCTTTTAATTCTCTTCTGTACAAACCTTGTCCTGACAATAACAAACACAAAAAAAAAATTATCCTATTTTGTGCAGTCGATCGGAATTTATACACGTACATACATTTCAGTAATTCATTTTTATTTATAGAGGTATTGGCATAAAAGTGCTGTTTTTTAAACTTAACTAATGGAGCAATGAATAAATAAAAAAATGGTCTAATTCTAAGTTCAGTTAAAACGTAAGACAAACGATAAGTTTCGACTTTCAATTAACTTAACTGTTAATTTTGTACTCTTTTCTAATTTACTCAAGCATTCGTGTTAAAAAAACCAATTGGATTATATTAAGAATTGAAACCCGTTATACAAATTAAATGAATACGTTTCATTAGAAAGAGACTATAAAACTGTGTCCACAATCCACATAAATTACAATTAGTCTTAGCAGCCCGAGCGGTAGACGCTCGCCAAGGTACTACGAGACTACGAGCTACGGGCGAGCGAGCTACAGCGGGCGCGCTACGAGCTACGGACTACGGCACAATAGAGGTGTTCGCGTCGTCGCCCGTCATCTGCCGTTTTCCCAGGGATATCAATTAGCGCCATTTTAATAGTGTTCGATAACTTTCGTTCCTGTGAAGAATTTATTTGGTCGGAACGTCGTCGTTTAAATAAGACGGCGCTCTTCATTTCTTTCGATTAGTGTTTTGTCGTTTGTTTTTCATTGGCGCTGCTGAATGGTCCGTTGATTTCTGTACTTTTTTTATTTTAAAGTTGTGACATATTTAAACGTTGCCTGACTTTTTACATTTATTATAAAAGGAAAATATCATCACCATCATCATCATCTTCTCAGCAAAAAGAAGTCCACTGCTGAGCAAATGCCTCCCCCAAGGATCTCCACAAGGAACGGTTTCGTGCTGCTCGCATATAAAATATGAAAAATAAGTAAAATATTGTTTTACAAATACGGTATGGTTTAAAAACGTAATACTCAACATGTTTTCTAATTTTAAATTATTAAAAACGTTCCAACCTTTATATCCGACTTTTTTTCCTGACATTTATATGTTTATTCTAGCGTGTAGCGAGCACTGAAGATTGTTTAATCTGTGCAGCGTGACGTGTGGCGTGCGTCACTGTTGCCGGGCGGCGGCACGTCACCGGCCGGGCGCGCTCTTCCGCGGCAACCGACCCCAACCAACGTCTAGCATTTAAAGCGTACAAAGTATAGCGATCGAACCGTAAAATGCTACGAGAAAGTCTAAATCCTTCTTAACCTAACTGTGTTAGAAGGAGAAGCGCGGCGGGTTTGTTCACCCCAGCGAGCTGGCTGCGTCGTGTTATCTCGCGGGGTGTCGCTAGAGGGAGACAGATAGAAGGGAGGCTGCGTCGCAGGGCGCGCGCGCGTGCCCGGCCGCTTCGTCATTGCGACGGAGGCTGTCGTGTGTCGGCGCTGGCCCGTGCGAGCGCTCGTCCCGCGTATGTCCCGGCAACCGTCGCGTCACTAGAACGCCCTCGCGCCAGCCCTAATACCCTCCGACCGACCCGCGCAGTGCTAGTGCTCAACTCAGTGACTCCCTCAAATCCGGTGACTGTGGCGCGATGTAAAGGAGCCGCGACCGTGAATCCATGTGTAAGTGGGTGCGTTGCGTATGTCACTAACTCCGCATGGCGATTGACGTTCGCCGGTAACGATTTTCCGCAAGCTAACGCCGCTGCCGAGTGGCATACGGAATAAAAATGAATGAATTAAGCTGGCCCGGATGGTGCTGTTCTAATTTAACCTTCACCGACATGAGTACAGGCGCGCACGTGCGCCGTCCACCCCCCATTAAAGGAATACCAACTCTCTTGGACTTTCTCAGTAGACCAACAAATGTTTATATTAAAAGGGTCACTAACGTTATCTATTGCCTTTCGCGAGGACGAATCGACGGTACTGTATTGCTGAAGAACGTAACAGGTGTCGCCGTAACCGATACAGATCGTTTGACATTGAATCTCGGATTGTTATAAAAATCAATATTATGATATTGTTCGTACAAAACGAGGCAGTGTGTTTAAATTTATGTACAATATCCCGCACATAAAGTTTGCAGTATTGCCTTTTCATTGTCTGTTAGTCCACCATGAAGTACTAAGCCTCTTGCTGCGAGGTTAACCAGCTAACACTTTATATCAAATTTCTTAAACCAAACAGCCAACAAGAGGGATGTAGCGCATTTATAATTGCGGATAAAAAATGCGTTGCCAAAAATAATGGACTTGGAGTAAACCTAAACAATGAATCGTCGAAAATGGCTCAAATGCCGCAACGATAAATAGCTGTAGATAAAGATACTAACTGGAGTTACTTTACGAAAATCTAATTATAATAGGATTCTTTGACTTATACCTGCTTAAGTTCTAGAAATTATTCGATAGGTCTTTGTTATATAGCTATCTGTGATGGTAGTGTCATTCGAGAAAGAATATTATTATTATAACTAACTTTAAGGTAGATACATTTAAACATTGCATTTAAAAGGCTCGTCGTCATCATCCACATGAAATACCACAGGGAGAACTGAATGCTCAATTTTTAAATAGTTTTCTCTATCACAATAATTCTTTTCATTAAAGCGAAAACTTATCAAACCAGAAATACGATGAAATAGTAATATTTTTCATTTATCGTATTAACCTTCGAACGCAAAGAAGAGAGGCTGTAAACTAAACCACTGTTATAAAGCCGGTAACGTAATATTAGTCTATGAATAGTTCAATCTCATCGAAACAGCCTATTAGATGACTTTAAAGCAAAAGCCTAATTCCCCCTTTCTCTTAAGGTTTTAATTTAAAAGTAAAAGTATTTGAATTTAAAAAGCTCGTTTCTAAACAAAAGAGAGTAAGTTCGTTACTCAGTTCGGTAACGAGTTTTAATACTTAGTTCTAGTATGGATAATTTTGTTTTTATCTTATCATCTTCGTTAGCCTATAACTGGCCCACTGCTGGACTTGGCTGGCCTTCTCACATGAATAGAGTTCGGCCATAACTCACAACCCTGATCCAATGCAATTTTGTCGGTCAACTGCCATATATGACAACCGGGAACAACGACTTTTCCGAAGCACGAAGCAGCTCGAAGAACTTTAAATTGGTCACCCATCTGTGGTGTGGTGTTGCGAAAGTTGCTTAACTCTAAAGTTGCTTAACCACTGCACCATCGAGCCCCTGATTTTTTATCTGATCCTTCTGAAATCAGACCCCAATTAAAAGGTTATTCGGTAGTACTTAGAAAAACCTAAAGAGGGCATGGTATCGACAAGATAATTAATCAAGTACTTTACGAAGGATCAACGCTTCGCGTCGCTCGGTAGCAGAATTGGGATATGCACGGTTTTGTAAGAAATCTGATGAATTCTATCCCCATAGCCTGGTTAGACAAATGGGAACACTGACGTGGACCCATTTCTAGCCTAAGCGTATTAGTATTATGGAAATGATAGCAGTAATACCTTTTATGAATGTGTTATCAGCACAATATTTATAATAAATAGAAAACACAAAACCACTTTTGCTTGTATTGAAAAATGTTTATTTAGATAAATCAAAGAATTCAAGCGTCGTGGTTATCACTATGACTACGTAGATTACTACTAAGTAGTTAGACTATTGACGTACACCCATACCTTACATAAGTATAATAACATATTATTAGTTTTCTAGGTGGGTGAGAATATTGTTTGAAAATAGGAACTTACAGCTCCTAAAATGAACAAACAATTTGACAGATGCCTTTCATAGAATTTATGACGTTATCACGACTTAATGCTCACGTAACGACTTCGATAGAATCTCGTACTAGCATTACTGGTTTACCCATAAAGTCACGGCTCATGCACAAGTCGGGCGAGTCAAATATATAGAAAAGTTATTCTCTCAAATCCTGCTCGTGGAAATTTTTTCAACATTTGTGTTTTTGTAATTTGTTCGCAACAATATTTGCGTTAAAAATTATTTGAACAAGTTATTCTCTATTGTAGTTTTAAATTACAGTTCCTTTCTCTTGTTACCATATGATGTGGGGTTTCATTAAGGCGAAGGGTAAGGGACACTAGCGCCACCAATTGATAATTTGACAATTACTAACGGACCGGATCTTTTTTTAAACATTGCGTACCGTCCGACAATAGGAAAGCATCCATACTATTTATTTAATAATTGTGCACTACTTTTTGTTGCGTGGTTTATTCACAAAAAGGGCTATCGCATTTATTTACAAACAATGGCCACTGTTGGTGTTAGCGAATGAATACAAAAACAAACGTAAAAGTAGTGCACAATTATTAAATAGTGTCGGAAGGTCCGCAATGTTTGAAAAAAATCCAGTTTAGCAGTTATCAAATTAAATCCATTAGCGGCGCTAGTGTGCCTTACCCTTCGCCTTAAATAAAAGGAAATTGTTGCGTGTTTCATAGTCTAAGGGTAGATTCGACCAAACTTGAATTTACACGAGATTATAAGATTATAATATTAACTATACCAAGAATATATCTATTCCACGATTTTAAGTAAAGGGATGGTCATATATTCACGCAATCCACAGATTAGCTACTCTTGGAATTGTTATTCTTCATTATTGAGTGAATAGCATGTGAATGGTGAATGAACGTATTATCCGGCCCATGGCCATTGTTCTACAATCGAACTATTTAAAAGGCAAAGTCCTGACAACTCTATTTTGTCGTCTAGAGCATAACTGTAGCTGTCAAATTCGAATATCAATGTCATGTAGTACGCGGACGCCATTAAAATACTCTCGGATTATCTCTGTTATTCTACGCTAGATGGTGTTAAAGTGACTATTCCTGAATAGGCAAGCTACTCCGAGAATAGTGTGTGGTAAAACGAAATTTCGATTTGCTCTCGAATAATTGACGATTTAATCTAAGAATAAAAGTTACTCTCGTTTGGTCGAATTTATCCTTAAACGTTTAGGAACCACTTTTTAAAGTATTACTCACTTCTTCGCCAATTCTTTACACAGAATAATGTATCATAGTAATACAGGTACCTACCTGTTGTTACATATATTGTACCTGTAGTTACTACACACTACCTAAAGTGTGTTTTCTAAGTTGACTCATTTTGTTATTAGTTGCTATTTTCACACTAAACTTTTAACGTTAATTGAAGAAAGCTTAGTTGTTGCTCTGAGTGTCAGACACTATAATTATTCCAATTTCAAAGTGCAAAAAAATATATCTGCGAGCCCACATTTATTACCTGTCACACTGACCCCGTTCATTAATTACGCCGCTAATTGTACTTTTTCAGAGCTACGCCTTTCAATGACTTATCCCCTCTAGTTATCACTCCGTTGTTTTGTGGCCCTTTGTATTTTTTTTAACAAACTCATTTGGTATAGATACTAGAGGACGCAGACGTCTGTGGGCTTTTGCGAATTTTATAAAGCAGTAGGTTTTTAGCGACGGATAACAGCTACCATAATAATAAATGTTTAGTTACATTTAAATGTTACTAATTGAATATTTTTTTGTATTTCTTTACTAAGAACACTGTCGTTGTGGCTCCAATGTTCAACACTTTAACTGGTGGCGAATACTGGGTGTATTCGCCACCAGTTTTCAAAACCAAAAATAATAATGAATTTCATTGTGATTGACAGCTAGGAAGCAGGCATATTCAGTTGTTGCAAAAATCAAAGGCCTCTATTTTTAATGATTAAAGGAAAACAATGTCACTAGTTTCTGTCCAACACTAATGCCATTACTCTAGGTAGGTAAAAAAAGGTACTAGCATAGGTTAGGTATCATGCTTGACCTAATACTACTAGTGCCTTACAAATAAACAAAGACTAAGGTCCGAATAGTTATTCCGTGTTTTGTCTCTTTTACTCTAATTTAAAATTACGTTTACATGACGGGAACAAAACACGGAATAACTATTCGGACCTTATTCTCTACTTATCTGTAAGGCACCTAATCAATTATAATGAATACAAATAAGTCATTTAAAAAATAATTAAAATGAATGCAACGCGAAAGTTGAAAATCTTAACAAAACAAATGCCATTACTCATTGCTACCAGCAACAGCAGGGAACAAATTGAAATTTGCATTTCACACAGAAAAGAGTGAGATCATCAACATTTATTAACTGTCAAACTCGACCTGTCCATTAATAACGGGGTTAATTGTACTTTTCCAGCGGTCTCTGTTACTCACCAAATGACTGATTCTATTTACTTACTTAACCCTTTGTGATTACGTTTCTCTTTTTCCCATTCAGCTGCAAACAAGCGAGTTACGCATCGTTTGCTGGCTTACATTATGTCTCTGCTGCCTTTTTAAATATGTTTGGCATACTTTTCAATTTACACCTGATTTGTATGATTCTTCAACCTAATGTTAACTTCTGACGTTAATTACTATTATGCATAGTTAATTATAAAGACATAAATAACGGAGGAGCTTGATGGCGCAGTGGTTAAAGCGCCCGGTCTGCGAGTGCTGAGGTTAAGCAACTTTCGCAAAGGCCGGTCATCGGATGGGTGACCAAAAATTTATCATCTCGAGCTCCTCCGTGCTTCGGAAGGCACGTAAAGCCGTTGGTCCCGACTGCATTAGCAGTCGTTAACAACCACCAATCCGCACTGGGCCCGCGTGGTGGTTTATGGCCCGTTTTCCCTATCCATCCATAGGGAAAGCTCGTGCCCCAGCAGTGGGGACATAAAATGAGCTGATGATGATGATGATGATGATGATGATGAAATAACAAAAACGTGAATTGACTACTACGTTTAATGATCAAAGTTATAGTTGTTCAACATTATAATTACCAACAATTTAGACCAACGGACGTTGGTGAACGAATAATTAAGCGGAATTAACATTACATATTATTTCAATTGTATTATTTTGTGCCATGGATTTCCGCAAAGAAATGTTAGATTCCATTAATAAGAAATAGGTAAGTAAATAAAAATCTGTTATAAACACTTTCTTACAGACAAACCGATATACCGCGAGATGAACATAGACAATGAGGGTTTATAAATTAGCTTTCTATTCGTAGCGCACCTGCAACTTTGGTATTACTGAAACACGAATAATAGAGAGAGACTTATTCGAGAAAGTTCGAGTAGTTTATCACGTTAATATTTTGTTTTTGCGTGAGAATTTGTACCTTGGTACCTTGCCTAAAGGGACTCCTTTTAATAATTTATTTTAGTTATTGTATTATATTTTTTAAGGTTTTTAGTTTTAGGTTCATTGTTCTTTTAATAATAATAAATCATTTTGTATTATATTTAAGTTTTCTCATTTGTTATTGTTGTCATAGTTCTAGCCTTTTTCGACCACTAACCGGTATTGGACATAAAAAACCCAGGTTCGATTCTTCAGCGGTGTACATAATTTATTGTATACTCAGTTTAGTTGGTGGTAGGATTTCTATAATACTGGCTTGCTAAGGGTTAGCCGCCAAGATCTTATCTAAGTCTGTCGCCATAACAATAATGTTATAAGCAATACTGTGTTTCGACAGTTACAGATAAGATAGCCAGCAGCTTCTTAGTAGTTGAAGATACTTGGTGAAGTCTGATACCACCTTTGGCCTTAAACCTAGAAAGCTGAAATTTTCCATTATGACTTAGACAAGGAATAAAAACGATTTTTTTAAATTCCTACTATTATGAAATACGGGTGTATTCGCGGGCGAAGTCGCGGGCGGTCGCTAGCAAGAAAAAGTGAAGTATATCCTATATACAGTCCCACTGCTAGGCAAAGACCTCCATCATAGAAATCAAGTCATCGCATTGCTTCAGTTAATAGGTATTGGCTTAATCACCAAGCTTGCCGTTGTGTGGTTTGGTTGTGATATTCAAAAATCGACATACTTAATTCACCCGGTCTGAGAATTGAACAACCTCCGAAGGTCAGGACGAGCGCTTTGTTTAAGCATTATTTCCAAATAACAAATTATACAGCTATTTAAAGACAAAGCAACAGCCTATTTACTTACGCATTGCTACAATTCCTTTCCAAACTTAGCAATTAAGATATACCCGTGTCGGCCATCTTTGTATTTTTGCATGATTAATCTCCCGAGCACTTGTGGCAATCGTCGAGATGTTTGGCGAGTATCGCTCCTCGGAAGTTTATATTTCTCGGCGAAATTGGAAAACGTTACGCTTATCAATCATCTCCGCTGTTTGCCGGCATACGTATACAAATTTTGCTGCTCCACTTGAAAGTTTCACTGCTGGATATGTTGGGAATTAAGGTATTAAGGATTTATACTGGCGTAATGGCTGTTTTAGAAAATGATAAAACTTTAATGCCCTTAAATGAATTAAACAAAAACACATAATGCCTTCATTCCACCTGATGTTTAATGATGATAAGGCCAATGGTGGAAGCGCACTTCACCCGGGATCCTCAACTACTGAGGCACTGGCTATCTTTGCTCTAACCGCCTCTGTGGTCTAGTGGTTAGGACCACCGGTTTAGACCCAGAGGTCCCGGGTTCGATTCCAAGGGGGGGGGGGGGTACATGTTTATGTACTTGTGGTAGGGCTTGTTTGTCCACCTGGCTAGCTACCATCATCTTATCTAAATATGTCGCCATAACATCAATGTTCGTAGCATTGTTGTGTTCCGGCAGCAGAGATAAGATAGCCAGTATCTCACTAGTTAAGGATCCCGGGTGAAGTGCGCTTCCATCATTAGCCTTATCATCACTTAACATCAGGTGAGATCAAGCCACTGTGCTTACCCGTAAAATATTTAAAAAAAAGCTGCCGGAACACAACAACGCTACATACATTGATGTTATGGCGACATATTTACATAAGATAGTGGTAGCTAGCCCTACCACCAACCAAACCGAATACACAAACATGTATCCCCCGCTGGGAATCGATAATTAATGATCTACCAAAGTAACTTATCTCTCTCTATAAAAGATCGTCCGTATTGTAAAATTAAATGATACTTTTTATTTTATAAAAAAAATACATAAACGTATCACACGTATATGTACTCTGTAACAGTGAATTCTGCCTTCAATGCTCGCAACCTTGTGCAATGAAGCTTATACACACCATTAATTAAAGTCCGAACATAAGACGTTTTCTTAAAAAAAAATAAAAGTAAAGAAAAATTTGCAAAGGAACGTGACATGTCTGGTGTTTAAGTAAGACCAGCATCGTAAAGCATATGGTTAGATAAAATACCATGACATGCTGAGTAAATGCCATTTCATTGTCATTTTTTTACTTTGAACTATTTTTGTAAATGAAACTTCATGTGTAAATGATTTCAATTTATTTATAGATTACGTCAAAGCTAAT
Source organism: Eudonia mercurella (assembly GCA_963082485.1). Classification (NCBI taxonomy): domain Eukaryota; kingdom Metazoa; phylum Arthropoda; class Insecta; order Lepidoptera; family Crambidae; genus Eudonia; species Eudonia mercurella. The sequence goes on from OY720025.1 coordinate 9,278,694, forward strand.
TGGCTACCATGTACCAAATATACTATGTTATCGGCTTGTGCAGCTGATCTTCAAAAATATCTAAACGAAACTCCTTATATTTAGTTACTCATGCATACTACGATATTTCAATTTCAGGCCCAAAACGAAAATTAAACGCAGTGTTTTTTTTGATGTAAAGGGTTGAAGGGTTCCTATGATATGGGGTCCTTCAAACGAGGCGTGAAGAGGCACCTTGTGGGCCGGCAAAGTGAGGATAACTGATGCTGCGTTGTTTTCGCGCTGCACCAGTTGTCGTCGCATCTAAAATCCATATTCACTTAACATCAGGTGAATTGGAGTAATTTGCCGTGCTACGTATAAAGAAAAAAAAAAAAAGTTAAAACTTTTGGCTTTGAAATATCAATTTCGGCTCGGTGTTTCCACGTGCTTTTGTTAATGTGGGAAGACATTAGTTTATCAGTGGGACGTCTATAGACTGTGATGATAATACTGTCAAATTATTAAAGTCGCGTGCGTTCCGTTCCACGCAATTTCATGAGCTTACGGTATCTTTAGATTCTGCAGTATGGGTATTTTGCCTGAAAACTTGGAAAACCAATATCTTCTATGAAGCCAGTGAAATGAATTCAATTAATTTATTTCAACCGCATGAACTAAGCGTTATTGGAATCCGAACATTTACTTCCGAAGCCGATTAAATGGAAGAAAGCGATCGGAGAGAAAAAACAGGCGAAGAAATTTAGATGAGAACAGCCTTATGAGGCGAAACCAAATGAATTTCCCAGGGAATGAAAATACGTTTTTGAAGGAAGCATTCGCCGACGAAGGCTTTGGATCCAGCTTTTGTTATCGATCCTTATATTGTGTGTAATTTGCTGGAGGAATGGTAAACATATGGGCTCAGTTTAATTTATGTGGCCTTTTCCTTCCTCCCCCTACTTTCAGATATTGGGCAGTCTGGCAGGCTATTAGGGATATGTACGAGTATATGTAAGCCCCTCTTCATTGATTGGTTCTAGTTCATTTTCTGCAACGTCATTTTCATTTCCACTGATTGCATAGATGGTTCTCTTTAATTATGGAGAGATTACTCTCATTCTAGGAGCTCGATGGCGCAGTGGTTAACGCGCCCGGTCTGTAATTGCTAAGATTAAGTAACTTTCGCAAAGGCCGATCATCAGATTGGTGACAAAAAATTTATCTCGAGCTATTCCGTGCTTCGGAAGGCACGTAAAGCCGGTGGTCCTGGCTGCATTAGCAGTCGTTTACAACCGCCAATGCGCACTGGGCGGCACTGGGCCCACGTGGTGGCTGAGCGGTGGCTGGCGTGACTTGTATGGACCACCACTTTGAGTTTTGGTTTTCTTTAGTCTGAAGTTTTGGTTGCTGATAGTTGTTGCTCATTTCAAGCTCTCCTCCCCTCTGTGGTCTAGTGGCAAAGACCACCGGGTTAGACCCAGAGGTCCCGGGTTCAATTCCCAGCGGGGGCTACATGTTTGTGTACTCAGTTTGGCGGTTTGGTTGGTGGTAGGGCTTGTTTGTCCGCCTGGCTAGCTACCACCATCTTATCTAAACATGTTGCCATAACATCAATGATTGTAGCATTGTTGTTACGGCAGCTAGAGATAAGATAGCCAGTGCCTCATTAGTTGAGGATCCCGGGTGAAGTGCGCTTTCATCATTGTGCGCTTTTATCACTTGAGATCAGGTGAGATTAAGGCACTATGCTTACCCGTTGATATAATAAAAACTACCTGGATAGCTACCACCATGTTAACTGAATATGTCGCCTTAACGAAATGTTAGCAGCATTGTTCTATTCGACGATTATCATCTACCATCTATCTCAGCCAAAAGACGTCCACTGCTGGACAAAGGCCTCCCCCACGGAGCTCCATGAGGGGTATTTGCCGTAATCGCCACGCTTGGCAGGCGGGTTGGCGATCGCAGTTGGTTAAGAGTAACCTCAGAGAGATGCTGCTGCCCATCCTCTGGAATGGTCCCTTAGTCGGCTTTTACGACACCCTCGGGAAGATATGGGGTGGTGCAATTCTTTATCCCCGGCACCACACAGGGACGACGATTAGAGGTAGGTAAGATAGCCAGTTTTTTAGGAATTGAGGATTCCGAGTGAAGTGCGCGTTCACCTTCGAATTTATCGTTACTTAACATCAGATTAGGTAAAGCTCCTAGGCATACACTTTAAAGTATGAGTCGTGGTCACGCTTTGACAGTAATGGTTAGGAACAACTATGACTTCCGAAACCCAGAGGATCTTGAGTTGATTTAATTTCGTTATTGTGTCTAATGGTGTAAGTTTAAGACTGTAGAGAAAAATAAAGAATTACTTACTTTTTTCTCATTTAATTTAGTCACCAATCCCGGTACCCTGCTTTGTGATAATTGCGTAAATTGCAAGATCATAATCCAAACGCACAAGTTGCTGCGTGATAGAACTCCACAATGGTACAAAAGGGTCCGGACCCGTGTTTCACCTAGGTTCTCCACCTGGTTGAAGCACGGGGACTTATAAGGTCCCGTGCTCCAACTGATGACGTAATTGTACAGTGAATCAGTAAATTATTTATTCCTAAGATACTTTTAATGTCCAAAAGCTATCTTGAATAGTTCAGGAGTTATTGGGACTGTTATGATCTCTTATTTAAGCTCGCCAGTGTAACTTTAAACATTAACATTGTAAATTCAGTTACAGCCTTATCTATTTATTCAGATTTCGCCCTTGAGGAAGGCGTGCTGAATCCATTTTAAACAATATGACGCAAACGAGTCTACTTTTACCCTAAACTCTTTTAATTAGTGAAAGTATGCGAAAGGTAAAAAAAAAATAAAGAAATGGGAACGGCCCTCTCCAAACTCGGTTAGTATTTTTGATTTCCGGGGCACGTACCAGTTAATTATTCACGCTCAAATTAAATTTCTTCAAGTCTATTGCGTTTCTTGATGTTGGGCCCGATGTCGCGAGGGTAAAAGCGAGTAGGGTGAATTTATTCAAGTGATGTATAAGTGAGTATGACCCATATAATTGATATAACATATTTTTTAAACGGAATCGGTTATGTCTCAAAACAGTCACGGCTACGAAAACCAGCAATCTTTAGATGAGCCTAGGGTATAAATAGCAACATTTTAACATACTTACATATATTTTTTTAGAAATTGATAATCATTTTAATTTTTTATAATATTCATCATCATCATCATCATCATCGTCATCATTAGCTCATTTTTATGTCCCCACTGCTGAGGCACGAGCCTTCCCTATGGATGGATAGGGAGAACGGGCCATAAACCATCACGCGGGCCCAGTGCGGATTGGTGGTTGTTAACGACTGCTAATGCAGCCGGGACCAACGGCTTTACGTGCCTTCCGAAGCATGGATGAGCTCGAGATAATATTTTTTTTCTTTGCCCATTCATTGACTGGGCTTTGCGAAAGTTGCTTAACCTTAGCACTCGCAGACCGGGCGTTAACCACTGCGCCATCGAGCTCCTCAAGTAAAAAAATAATATGTTGTAATAAGAATTGCTTGATATTTTTCCTCTCAATCAATTGATGAATCCAAATAAAACATACTCGAATATCCCCAAACAAGTTAACAATGGAAAATTCTCTCATAATATATTCTGCATCAAATGCAACTGTCTGGACATCTCATATTTCAAAGGAAGTCTGGCGCGTCTATTAGAAGGCTAGACGTTCGTGCTAGCGGCAACAACGAAAACAACTGTAAATGAAGAATATGCTTATTCCCTGTTGTTATAGCGTTCAAATTGCACTACTTCTTTGCATATAAAGAAAAAATAACAAGGAAAACCATTTGTCTCTGAACAGAAGATAAAGAGGAACAGATATGGTTATACGTTGTTGTTAAATATTTTGTTTGCTTGTGAAACTATAATTTTCTATTTATTTTGCAGTTGACAAAATAAATGGATCTTTGTTTCTTAGATGCAGCAGAGTAATTTAACGTGAATAAATGAGGATTTTATGGCTGTACTTTATCTGTAAAATACACTGTCTAGACCGAGTTTCTTTAAGTAGTGTCATATTGAGATCTAACATTATAATAATAATTACATTAAGACAGCAAATCTACTTCTTATTATGATACTAGCGACCCGCCCGGGCTTCGCACGGGTGCAATGCTGATATTACATACATACCTAACCTTCCTCTTGAATCACTCTATCTATTAAAATTTTTTTTTATAACATTCAACAAAAATTTTATTCCTAAAAACTTTTATCCTGATTGATTGATTTGATTTGTTTTTGTTAAAAAACATACTAAGCACGAGTATATAGCGTAAGAAACAAACATTTAAACAATTCGTTAGGAAAGCCAGTCGTCGGCAACTATTAAGTACGAATAAAAAAGTAATTTAAGTATAAAAAAAATTGTATCGGCCACTAGCTTATAAAAATACTAGTATAACTCAGAAGCCGATCACACCCCAAGGTAATCTAAAAATAACCACATTGCATCGATGCGAAAAAACGGCATAACCATGATGGTCCCCATTATCCGCCGTTAAGCATGATAAATGTTCACCCTACTTGCGCGTCCAGGGGTGGCAAGGCTATTAATAGGATGTCCTTCGTACTTCATGAACGTGTCATCACGTTTCCCGTAGGCATTTCTTAGAGGCATTATTCAGTCAAATTTATATAAAAACCGCTTTAACCGCCTCTGTGGCCTATTGGTTTTAGAACCCGTTTATTTCTAACTAGCTGACCTGGCGGACTTCGTAAAGCATTTCTTTTTTGTCTTTTTAAATATAGCCTATGTTACTCAGCGCTATTGTAGCATTCTAATGGTGAAAGAATTTTTTAAATCGGTCTAGTAGTTTTCGAGTTTATTCGTTGCAAACATACATACATACATACAAAGCTTTCAAAGATAGATTGAGGTATATTGTACTGTGTTTGGTTGGTGGGTGGTGGAAGACTTGTTTTAGTCTAGATATCAACTGACGGACTTTCATACTAACTTTCACCCCCTGTTTGACCCCTTTAGGGTATGATATTCGTAAAATCCTTTCTTAGTGACTGGTTACGTCACTCAATTAACCTACAGTCCTAATTTCATTTTTTTAGCTTCAGCTTCAGCTGTTTCGGCTCAGCGATGACGAATCAGTCAGTCAGGACAAGTCATTATAATTATTTAAATAGATTTGACAAAAGAAAGTGGACTTTAAAGTCAATGACCAACGAACACTGCTAGTTTTGAAAAGATGATGATGTTGAACGCAATGAAACAGTTTACACAACAAACGTTTCAAACACTATCAAAATGGCAATCAATCTTTGTCTCGCCGTATCGTGCTGACGCAAACGAGGGAGAAGAATGGCGCTCACAGAAATAGGGAAACAGTGGGAGCGATGCAACTCGCGAATGATGGATATTTAGACATTTTTGTACGGTAAACGTATCCGATTTCTTTTGTTTTTGTATTGTATACTTTACAATGTTTGTTTTGAAACAAAAATAAGTGCAATCCTTAGTGTTGTTTCGCACGTACCACAACCACACCACAACCACACCACAACTACAACTACACCACAAACAACCACAACACGTGGGCGGGCGCTAATTTGTATGAACATTTATAGTTGAATTCACAATGGCCACATTTTGCCGTCATTATTGACCGCGTGTTTGAAACCGACTACATCGCAGCCACGTCGCAACCACAACGCAACCACCGGCGACACCACGTACTAGCGACCAGCCATATCACAAACATTTTTGGCACATATTTGCGCCGTTTGGGGTTGAAACTTTGGGACCATGGGGACCGGCAGCTCGAAAGCTATTTAAAGAAATTTCCGCTCGCCTTATAGAGACCACTGGTGACCCTCGAGCTGGCGCGTATTTTGGCCAACGTTTAAGTTTGGTCATTCAAAGAGGCAACGCCGCCAGCGTCCTGGGCACTCTCCCGCTTGGCAGCGATTTGGAGTCCCTTTTTTATTTGTAAAAATTATGTGTATATTTTTATTTCTATTTCCTTTTTTTTTTTAATTATGTTGTAAATAAATATAATTGTAATGTAAATAAATGAATATATGCAAACATTTTGTAGGTAACACAACGCAACCACAACGTCGCAGCGATACTATTCACACGTAACCACAGCTTGACCACCTTTTGTCGCAACGGTGTGGTGTTGTGGTACGTGCGAAACAAGCCTTACTCTTACACTTTTCTTGTAGATGTGGCGGCTCCACCTACCGCATACGCCGCACATTGACACGAAGCAAAACACCTCCTCAACTGTGTCAACAGATGGCGCCACAAACGCATACCAACGACGTCGCCATACTACGACGTTGAAATAGTATGGGAAGCCTGCATCGCGGTATTGAAGTTTCACCATCTCCTTCGCTAGATATAGCACCTCCAACTAACATCCGTTGGACCTCGGTCCCCGAGCTATACCACCCAGCTCGGAGGAAGATCTTCCCTTTGGCCTTCCTCGATGTGGCATCCTACCTACCACCAGGCTTCCCTACAGAGGCTTCCCTACATATGTTTATACAGGCACCCACTACCGTTAGGTTATACGAAAAAATGTCAGACGTCCCTGCGCAAGAAAATAGCACAAGAGGCTATCTACGTCATGTCATAACTCCACCGGCCGAAACGATTTCTAACACCCGTATTTATAAACAAGCCATTACTTAGCAATTACTTTGTTCTTAGACATGTCACTAAGATCTAATTTAATTTTATATTCAAGTATCGTTTAAATTAGCAAAAAAGTTTTCTTATTCAATGAAATAAAAGTATTATTGTTATTATCAAATTCATCAATTTTATATTATTTAAGATATAACACAAACTGTCACACGGAATATAACCTCAGTTCTAGCTTGTCACAAGCTTGTCACTATGAATTCTTTGAGAAACTTAACTAGATTGCTTGAGTAAAGATATTGGTGACTATTGCTTGGCTAAGAATTCTAACATTTAACGTTTCCAACTTCCAACAAACCGATGGGTTTACTAAAGAATATAAAATTTTACTTAAGCAATTACTTTGCTTCAGTATGAGCTTTTATACGGGGGTTAATCCAGTACTAATAAGAGTCGCCAATGGACTTTTATGAGTAATCATACCTACCAATCGAAAGAATAGTATAGAACGCATACCTGACTAACAGAGAAACATTCACTTTTAACATGGACAACTTTATTAGTCCATGCTTTTATTAACATACTTTAAAAAAGGAGAACTTTCTCAATTCGTCTGAATATATATTTTATATTAGATCATATATTATATACTAGCTGACCCGGCGAACTTCATACCGCATTTTTTTTAAATATAGCCTATATTACTCGACGCTAATGTAGCATTTTAATGGTGAAAGAATTTTTTAAATCGGTCCAGTAGTTTTTGAGTTTGTTCGTTGCAAACATACATACATACAAAAATACAAAGGTTTCCTCTTTATAATATTAGTATAGATAACTGCAGGTATATAGGTTTGTGATAAACACTTCCTTGTATGTCAAATGTGTTTGACATTTAATTTTCTCTTCCCTCGTTAGCGAGACTTCAAAGGAATTCGAGAAAAATCTCATTACAAATGACGTAACATACAATAACTAAGTGTAATTAAAAAAAAAATCATTTTTTTTAAATAAAACGGACAAGGGGAAAAGAAGTAATTGGCGTTTCGCAGATGGAAACATCGATGTTCAAAGAAAATACCACTCATAATGAGCCCGGGCAATGTTCAGGCGAGAGTCGGCCGCAGGTATCGGCGAGAATAGGCGAAGGCAAGTGGGAGACAGTAGTACCACTTCACGTCGAGCGAAATCATTGTGCCTCTCGTCTCGAGACGTTGCGACACCAATGACGTGCTAATGGCGATTTTTTGTAATCTATATATATAAAATCAATTGCTGTTCGTTACTCTCTCTAAAAACTCGAGAATGGCTGGACCGATTCGGCTAATTTTGATTTTAAAATATCCGTGGAAGTTCAGGGAAGGTTTAAACGGTGAGAAACATAAATAATAAGTAACGAAAAATACTAAAAACGACAATTTAATTTTCTAATACAAAATGATTTATTTGTTTTGTTGTCATGGAAACACGAAGTCCGTCGGGTCGGGTAGTAACCTAATTGCGAAAATGAGTTTAATGTTTGTTTGTTATTTGTTACGCTTTTACGCAGTTAGATGACATCTTTTATTTATAGGTATTTAATTTTAATTTGTTATTTATTCTATTTTGTCTGAAGTTTAGTTATGTTTCTTTTAATTTTACTTTATAGTATATTGTTGTACCCAAATTTATGATATTGTGAAGTATGAAGGAGCTACAGATATACTATTTTGTCTCAAACGAGGATCGGTCTTTTACTCATTGCTATACTTGCACGATTACAAACCGAACACGGTAGGCGCTGCGCCAACAAGCCTTTTTTTATCTACAGGCTTCGCTATTGTTCATGAGTTTGCACTACTGCTAATGTCTACACTATGGCATGTTGAGCCATGAAAGGCGAGCGGAACGTAGTTGGACACTGCAAAAAAATGACATGGCACTTTACCTATTGCAAAAGCGCAGAGTATTGCAAATAGGTGAAAAAAGTGCACTTGAAATATTCTCTACACACGACAGACATGCTTTCGAGAGGATATATTCAGAATGGAGGTGCGCTGCAGGCAATTTCAAAGTAATGAGTTGATTTAATACCCTGAATTGTAAACGGAACTTTTTGCGCTTCCTCTAAAAAAAGTATTATTCCTAAAAGTATTAAGGTTCGCGCACATTATCCAGGCAGCGCAAAAATCCGCTAAAATCGCTCGTATGTATTTTATATGAACTATCGCATACTATGCCGGGGCGCAGCGGGCAGTATAATCCGCCGCGGATTTTGGTTGCGTGCGATGCGGCCCGCCCCGCTGCGCCCCGCCCGGCACAGTGTGCTATAGCAATAAAGAAGCAGTTATTCTTTTGCCTCTCAGTTGTTTTTTTTACCTTTTTTGTCATGGCAGTCGTGTTTTTTAATTAATTATTTTTATTTTGTATCTTTTAGTGATAAGTTTAGTTTTAATAAAATATGTCATGAAAGGTAATTTAATTTGTAAGCATTTTTAATATTATATATTTATTACAAAAAGAAACAAAATTTAACCTCTACAGATATCATGCTAAACATACATGAACCCTGAAAACATAACACTCCTTTATTTGGCAGTCGTGTAATAAAAGAAAGTTCTTCGTCAGAGCTATGCATAACGTACAGTTACACGCGATGTCTGGCAGTACACTGTATTCAAAATCCGTCAATGGGCTGCGACCCGGCCCATCACTAATGTGCTATGTAAGCATTTTGCGCTGCGCTGCGGCCCGCTTCGCCCCGCTGCGGCCCGACATAATTTGCGCAAACCTTAAAGAATACTCTGTGTATTTATTCCTTTTTTTCTGGAGGCCGCACTAATACGGTTTCCTGATTAGGTTTCCCGATCAGGAATTCCTATTCGGAACACCGTGAGCTTATCGCAAACATTTGGTTCTTTGTATTAGGAATTTTTAACACTAGTTTGAACGAACGTCAGATGTTTTTTCCGTTCGGAAAATGAACGAACGTGTGCGCCTTGACACATTTTGTATGTAATACATGCATTCAGGTTTCCAAACCGTAATTCGTGATCAGGAAACCTTATCAGAAAACTGTATTTGTGCGGCTGGCTTAGATGACACGGCAAATGTACCTACGTGGTACACTACTGTAGTCGTGTGGTCTAATGAAGAATTTTTAGAAGCTTTGGAGGGCGATTTATGAACCGGTGACTAATTCTCACTCTATGATATCAGATACGAGTGCTCCTTTTTCTTTCAAAGTCACTGGTAACTTATATTTAACACCGAAAGTTGTATACTTAAAATAAAAATATTTATCTTAATAATCAAACGTAAATAATGCAAAAATCATTATATTATTCATAGTTTATTTCATGTCACTATAAATTTTAATATCACCGTTGAGATAAAATTAATCGCCTACTAATACGTTTTTTTATTTACCCACCACACCGGCCCATGCCGGTTAGTAGCTCTACTACTGTTAAAACATTGCAGGATTACGCGTATCTTCAATTGTCACAAGCAGTGTTGTTACAAATAAATAGCCCGGGGCGTGATATCCAAAATGGCAGTCGCAAAATGCGAGCGGCGTAGCCGATTTACGAAATGCCTTTTTTTGTCGACTGCAATGCAAAATGTGTTGCCGTTTCGAATGTTGTGTCAGGCTGACTGATGGTGACAAGTGTGCGTGTCATGAGATTACTACTTCATTTTGTTTAAGATGTTCACCATTTTATCATAATAAGTACCGTTCAAGTTTTCAAGCGTAAATTTAAGGAATATCTTTTACATATCCAAAAGTCAACCCCATAGGTAGTATTGATAACTCATATTGATGAATTGCTGTGAGTATAATATTTTCATGGTTTCGCATTTCCGACTTTCTATATACTGGAGTTACTAATTTTGGGATCAGAAAAATGTATCTGATTTGATGTGATTGATGGCGCTGGCGTGCAGCGATGTCACCTATCTTTTATCTTTTATTTATTTATTTATTATTATTATTATTTTTCTGGTTTTCACGGAAAATCAGCGTCGGGGTGCCAACCAGGTATCTCGACATTATGCTGAGTGGAGACCGATTCAACACCACGTCTAGTTCTAAATCTTTTGTCCATGTTGCAATTACTAATTTAAGTGGTTATGAATAAAAATTTTCTATTTCTATTTCTAAATTCAAACATTTTTGAAGATTACTTGGCTGTATGGGTTAACCGTTTGCCTTTGTTATGGAAGGAAAAATAAAATAAAACGTTTTTTAAAGTTACCCACTGTGACTTTTATCTGGGGTCACGGCAGTGCCCCCGCCAAGTCGACTGACCGATCTAAGGCACTTATAGCAGACATAGAAGCTTCAAATTTAGAATACAATAAATTAGTGTTTAGTGTATAAATCAATGAAAAACTACAATATTTTGCAAATTCGGTCTAGTTTTCAAAATACACCAACTGCATAAATAACTTTGTAATCCCATATAAATATATAGAATTACAAAGTTACATTTGCAGTAAATAAATTAGTGTACCTAATAATAAGAAAAGCTCATAAGACAGAGTAAGCTTTAAGAAAATCCGTTATTGGCATTCATGAAGTAGAAGGTACCGGAAAGGAAAAAAAGTAGATAGTCCATCTACAAAAAGAAATGAGATGCCATCAAAAACATACATTGTGTAAAAAAATCAAGTCTCGCAACTCAGTTCTTTTACCGTAAAAAGTTGTGAGATCCATGTAATACCAAGTCGGTTAATTTATTCAGTCCCTACTTAAGAGACCTTCTGTCTTAATTTATTACGTAATTAGCTAACCTAACAATATCTTATAGTGACCATATCAATATTAAAAATCTTTTATGTTTTAAATAAATAGGTTGACTTGGCAATCGTACTAAACAATCTAATTTAATATAATATATGTATTACTTGTGAGATACATTGTGTTTTCATGCGATGGGCAAGTCAATCTATATATTTCAATAAGCTTAAACAGCAAAGTCATAGCACTCATAGCGTATACACCAATATTGTGAATAATCAGATTAAGGCGTAAAAAGTAAACTCTTGACGTCTAGTACTTTTGACTGACAAGTTCTTTGAGTTTTTTAAACATGACAATAAAATCTGTTAATATTTCCGAAAACAAAACATCATAAAACTGTAGTTAATAATTTTCATTTACAGCAAGTAAATGAAAATTATTAACTACATCTACGTCCATAGAAAAAATGGCCATATCCTTAAAATTCCGTAGACGTTGTAGTTTGTTTAAAGAATTTTGATCGAGTGGTCGATCTAACAGTTTTTTGGGGTCAAGACTACTAACTAATAGCTAACCCGGCCAATGTTTTTACTTTTTTTTTACTTTTATTAGTTTTTTTATAGCCGTTGTTACTCCCACATTCAAAACAAATCTAACGACACCTCAAATGTTAAAATCCATCATGCCGTTTGGGCTGTAGGACGTGCCAAAGAAACAGACATACATACATACATACATACATAAAAAGTGACAAATCTGTGTGTTTGTGTGTGTGTTTTTATCATATTTACATACACATCACATCATACATTTCAATATTACAATTTAAAACAAGTAGGTATTTACCCACGGAATAAGATTACTTAACTCAAAATAGGATTGTACGCGGCCGGCGAAAAATTTTTTAAATGTCTCTTATTTAGTAATGAAACAAAATATTAACATTTTTTCTTCGTACAATGCGTTCGCCTGAAGCTTTTGTTTTGTCTCCAACAGACCATGTTCGGTTAAAAGTAATTGAAACAGTCAACTCACCTGAAACATTTCGAATTAGGACCGTAATTTTGGTAATATTACGTTATGTCATTTGAACTTTTTGTCATAATTCAGTAACGAAAAGTAAAAACAAGACATAGGAAATACTTCATACTGAATCCTGAACTACTTAGGGACTAATACAACGGGTCCATATTGGGTTGCATAAATTAAAGAGGCATATTTTAAGGCTGCATAACGTTTTTTGGCATTCTCTTCGTTTCGCATAACGTTTATTCAGAATAAATCATTAGGCATACTTTATTTCCCCATAACTTCTTTTATAATAATGATATATCAGCATCAAATGTTCATGCATAAATGTTTTTACAATAACGATTACTAATCATAACATTTATTGGCATCTCACCCTATGGCATACAGATTACAAGTCATATAAGAGCTATAAAAATATGTTTTTGTATGGAGCTAGATTTTTGTTGTCTAATAAATTTCCTCGAAATTCAAGACAATCTTCGTCTTAAATTTCTAACCTATCACGTGACCTTCAGGAGTAGGGCAGCTAGTATTTCTGTAAGCGCTACCCTCGTTTTAGATAAACAGTAAGCGAGTCTTTATTTATTTATTACAATTCACAAGCATGCAAAACAGAACAATAATAATAATTATTGTAAAATGTTCAAAATGATTTTTAAAGCAAATTTTGTTGCGAACAAATTACAAAAACACAAATGTTGAAAAAATTTCCACGAGCAGGATTTGAACCTGCACCCTTCTGACATTCCGGGTCAGGTGCTCTTCCAATTGAGCTATCGTGGTTCTAACCAGCCCGCCGAAATTATTCAACACTTTTTACTTTGTAAGCCAAAGGCGCCCATTCAATGTCAACAACTACCGTCATTAACATCCGATCATAATATTTTTACAAATATTAAAGATCAGTTAAGAAATAAGCAAGCTATTTTATAAAATGTTCAAAATGATTTTTAAAGCAAATTTTGTTGCGAACAAATTACAAAAACACAAATGTTGAAAAATTTTTTTTTATGTTGAAAATATTTTTTTATATAATTATGTCAGAAGGGTGCAGGTTCAAATCCTGCTCGTGGAAATTTTTTCAACATTTGTGTTTTTGTAATAATTATTGTGTTATATTTTGATTATAGTGAGATGATTATTTACAGTTATATGTCTTATTATTTCTTAAATAATCTAAGCCAAATTTATTATTCATTTATGACTTTGAATGTTATGGATACATCCATTACGCGTTTCGTATTTTATGATAAATAAAATTTAGACGTATAGCAATTATGTTCTTAACATTTATGCTGATTAAAATTATGATAAATGAAACCATTATGAGTTTATAACACTCTGCTTATCATAATTTATGCGAGAAAACTTTATGCTGAAACTGTTATGCCAAACTACATTATGACAAAAGAGATTATGCAACCGAAATGGCTCCCAAATACAACAATGAGCTTTATGTCATTTTAGCAATAAAAGGCACAAGAAGCGTGTCGGCAGTCGAACGGGAAAATGCTCCTCATCCTCCATATTGATAAATTGTGAATAAAAATGTGTAGGTACTACCCACATGCAATCGAACCCGGGACCTTGACATAAAACCCGGGTTTGACAGAGGTGGTTTAGCCAGATAACCACAAAGGCGGTACTCACTGTAAATATCACGAAGAATACTTTTTATCTTTAATTTTGTTCCTCATTTTGTAACGGTTTTTAATAGTTACGTAATAATAATTCAATATTGCCATTACTATGAAATAAATTCGTTTTGCCAGGTGCTAAAAAGGTTCTCTGTTGACTAACAGTCAACTACCCTTTTAAAACAATATTTAAACTTCAGAATAAATTAACTTAATGAAATAGAATAGTATTTTTAATCTTAAATCAACGTTAGAAGAGTTTTGTTTTAAAAAGTAGGTAATTTCCAGAGATAATTCGCTTACGTTTCGAACTGAGGTCGTGTTTATTTAATAACGATTCAAAGTATTTTTCTTTTGTAAGTCCACAAAAGAGTGTTCCCCTTCCTGTTTTGGACAGGGAGATATAAACACTGGGCCACGGGGACTGTAATAAAAGTTAAAGCTATCTGCTTTATCACAAAGGAGCTACGTTTAGATTGTAATGAAGAAGTATGAACATCTTATAACGTTTTCTGATAGATGATATCTTTACTCAGTATTTATTGGTTTCAAAATTAAGTACAACTGCATCTAAATTTTGACGCTCATGCACAACCGGGATTGAAGTCTGGATATAAATGAGGAAGATGTTTACATCTTCCTCATTTATATCAAGACTACTACTCAACTAACTAATAAATAATAATAATAATAATAATAACTAATCGCGATTGCTTAGTCTTAAAAAAACGCGTAATGAATCGTGATAACAACTACGTAAAAATCAAGACGATATCATAAAAATTGAATTTTTTATGAATTAATCAATTTGGGAGCACCGAAACTGATCTACCCGCGCCCGCGTGATCTCTGTGACGTCACATCGCCGGTCGCTGCCTGCCCCGCCCGCCGCGCCGCTCGGCCGCCCCGCATACGACGCGATGGTTTTTCTTTTAAGTAATTCACTTTGGCTACCTACTTTCATGCGTTTGTTTTCTATCTATACCTAGTAGGTAATAGTGCTACCTGTAGTCTAAGGATTACTACCAGGATTTTCACGTGGACAATCAAATAATTTGCCGTAAGTTGACCTTGCGAAATATTTCACTAATCATGCGAAGTGATATAGATATGATAATATTGTATAGTAGATACCTATTTAAGTACCTACCCTCTAAGCAGTGAGTGTGGGTGTGGGACGATATTATGCATAAAGTACTTAATAATAGTAAAAGTAGTTTGTTTGTAAGTCACTACTATGAAATTCATTATTTCGTTGTGAGTTGTGGCTGAGGTGTGAGTATTTAAAGGCCTTTTTTTAGCTTCCCAGTTGGTAACCAGATTGCGAGCTTATTGTTTGCGACACTATTGTTGTAGGTACTTAATACAAACAATAAGCGCGGAAAGAATAGTTTTCGTCTAGGTACTAGTGCTGTCCATTTTTTGCAATCTCTTATCAATAAAAATGAGTTTCGTTCTATAATGTGTTAAAACAATAAGCTAAAAGAAGACGTCAAGTTTCAATAGTTGTAGTTGGGTGTAAGACAGTAAAGGCAAGAATTACACCCGAGCATAAGGTCCGAACCACGCCATATCACTGTAAATTTGTTTGTGATGAAATAGCTTGAAAAATTTTAAGTCTGGATTGTGAAGGTTGTGCGGCAAGTAGAGGAAGATGTAAACATTCTATGGCATTGGTCATGTGGTTTAAGATACTGCGCGCGAACAAGCAATGATATCTGGACCGGCGATGTGACGTCACGCGCTAAGCGGTCAAGCGCGCTCTGGATTTAAGAACTCCCAAGTTCAAAAAATTGTTAAAAATACAGTTTTAGAGATATCGTAAAAATTCTTTCACTATTATTATTAAGATTTTAAGTTTGATTTTTCTAGATAATAAAATAAAAACACTCATCTTCCTCATTGTAAAATATCTAATATGTCAAACTGTTCAATATTCTCTTATTCTCTGAATAATAAATAGTTATCGTTTCTTTTTCATAATTTAATCCCTTATTGAAATGAAACAACTTTTACGGATCTACTCGCGTTCTATATATAATCTATCTATGGTAATACCTTTAAACGAGCAATTCTTGTATACAGGGTGGAATTTTGTAATGCCACCTGAAGGTAAAGTACTCTTAATACTGTAGATAGAAATTTTCACTCAAAGAAAACATTCCTTATTAAAAATGAAATAAAACTGCATTTAAAGATTTTCGATCGCTTGCCCCATCCGGGAATCGAACCGAAAAATTACACCCTGTACTTTTATTGCATCGATCGTTAGGGTCTATTATAAGGATGAAAGAGAGAGGGGGGGGGGGGGGGCGAGAAAGTGTTCGCGTAAACTTTAGAAAACAATATGTTAATCCCATATCTAACCTTTATATGGGGTTACCCTTAAAATTCAATTTCTTATTGCCAATTGTTTTCTAAACTTTACTTTTATTTTTATTGTACGAGAACCGACAAATAGAACCTTCTCTGTTTTATCTACACTACAGAGTTCTTCAGTACATGACTTCCATCAACTAGGCCTATGCCTTCTGTAACAAACAATTACAACATGAGCAGAGACTGGGCCTGTCCGAGTTGTAAAAGGAATACTCGTAGAGGCGACAATAGTCTGACTCCAGTAAAGAGCGTCTGTGCTTCGCCTCCACCTCACGAAGAAGCCTCAGTATCCCTTCAGCCCGATGCTGGCGATGCGTCTGACGGCAGGCAGGTTCTTTTTGACCGTGAGCTTGGTCAGTTCATGGCGGAAATGCGCGAGTTTCGAAAAGAGATGGTTCTGCTGCGGGATTCCTTGTCGGCGCGGCTGGACACCATCGAGCAGCGCCTGGATGTGCTGGAGCAGCGTCAGCCGGACGCCGTCGGATCGGGAGGGACTGCGGAGCTGGAACGCACCATAGTCGAGCTCAAGCAAGAGCTCAATGATCGCGACCAGGAGGCTCTCTTTTCCGATCTGGAGATCGGGCAGCTTCCGGAGGAGAAGGGGGTGAGCGCCGTCCAGACGGTCACCGTGCTGGCCGCGCGGCTGGGAGTCACACTGGAGGAGCGGGACGTGGTGTTCGCGGAGCGCGTGGGAGCGCCACCGGCCGAGGCGGGGGGCCGCCCTCGCCGCATGGTGGTGCGACTAGCGCGCCGCCACCTGCGCGACGAGCTGCTGCGCGCCGCGCGCGTGCGACGCGCCGGCGCCGCGTCCGCTACGGGCCCTCGCGTTTTCCTCAATGAGCGGCTGACTCGTGCGAACCGCCAGCTTTTTCATTGTGTGCGCGAGGAATGTCGCGGGCTGCAGTGGCGCTACTCTTGGACGAGACGCGGCCGCATATTCGCTCGGCAGGGGGATGGGAAGCCGGTCTTTCAGTTCCGCTCGGACGGGGACCTCGCTCGGGCGTTTGGTCCGCGGATCCAGCCCAGCCCAGTCCTTGAGCGGCCCCATGGCGACCTGCGACATTAACTTTACATTAATATATAATTTTCACTGTAGTAAAAGCTATCTTGCTATGCCTTTGTGTTTATATTTATTGTTTATATTAGTTAATTTTAATTTAACTATGTATCTGGCTCGTCTTAATCATGTGACTTACATTACATATAATAACTCATCCTGTTTTCCAATATTTTACTGCCTTATATGCTGTATGTGGTGGCCTGCGATCACCACTTTGTTTTTCGCCATTTTGTTTTACAAATATTCCTGTGCAAGGCCACAAAAAATACTCACAATTTGTTCAAAGTGTTATATTTATTTAATACATATTGTCACATTATCAATAATCTGTAGAGAACTATCTATTCATATATATAACTTACAATATTACATTTATTATAGGGAACTATGTATTGATACATATATCTTACAATATACCATTATTTCCAATTTCTGTTGCATGATATCAATAATGAATAAGCAGATGCGTATGCCTGGCAAGGTTGTGTTTGGTGCTGGTTTCACTATTTTTATACATAATATGTTTTTAATTTTTAATGTTTACATGATGAAACACAATAACTTTCCAAATGAATAATTTAAAAAACCTTAAGGTTAGTATTTTTAATGCAGGGTCGCTAAACACAGGGCATGACAACTTCATTGTGGCTGCGGAGGAGGTGTCCCCGGACATTTTGGCAATAAATGAAACTTGGCTGAGATCAGGACACGATGACAGGGCACCTAGGCTCTTGGGTTACCGCCTACGTCATAACCCAAGACCTGGTCACGTTCGGGACGGGAGGGGGGGTGGGGTTGGCTTCTATATACGGAAGGGTGTCAACGCGCGGATATATCGGCATCCCTGCACAGCGGCAGTGGAACAAATGTGGTTAAGTGTTCGCCTGCAGAATCGGGTCATCATGATAGGGACAGCCTATAGGCCACCGTGGCTTGATGTAAACTTATTTTTTGATGCACTTATGGATACCATTACCTCTTTTAATGACCGCGACGGTGTAATCTTAGTGGGTGACTTTAACATCGACTGTTTAGATTGTGGCAGCAGAAAATTCAAACTACTAATAGAACTATTGCACAGTACCGGCTTGACCCAAATAGTAACAGAGCCTACTCATTTCACGGATCACAGTAGCACTCTTATAGATGTGATTTGTGCTGATATTCGAGCTCTTCATGTTCAGGTCAAGTATTCTCCAGACCTTGGTAAGCATGCTATGGTAACAGCCGAATTCAAAATTAAGGGACCCAAGCCATGTCCCCGCTGGGTTACCTATAGGCCTTTGAGGGACATTGTTTTGGAGCGGTTTAATGGCGACCTTGACGCTATAGATTGGAGTAATCTCTGCAAAATCGATAATGTCGACTCCCTGGCTGAGGCTTTTACCATCTGTGTATGCACATTATTTGACTTACATGCTCCAGTTAGAAAGCGTATTTTTAGACACCCTCCTCACCCATGGATTACAGACACCGTCAGATGTATGATGCGTATCAGAGATGATTACCATAAAAAATCCAAGTTAAGTAGTACCATAGCTCATAAAGAAAGTTATAAAACAATGAAGCACCTTGTGGTTGCAGCTATTGAAAGGGAAAAGGCATGTTACTTTGATAAACATATAAACGCGCAGTTAAAAAATTCTAAGCAACTATGGCGGAATCTCAAAAACAGTGTGCTACCCGACACAAAGGCTGTTTCTGAACTGCCACCTTGCTTCGACGAGCCCAGGGTAATAAACGAGCATTTCTTGAACGTCCCTGGTGAAAATAAAGTGTCCATATCTCAGCTGACCTACTTGGAATACCATAGGGGCTGCTCAGCTACTTTCACACTTCAGCCAGTGGGTGCAGATTTGGTCTTGAAAACTATTAGAGGGCTCAGATCCAATGCACAGGGTGATGACGGTGTGTCTTTGGATATGTTGCTGCTTACTTTGCCTCAGTCGCTGGGCATCATCACTAGCATGATCAACCGGTCTATGGAGGAATGCACTTTTCCACGGATTTGGAAGACTGCTGTCGTTAAGCCGCTTCCAAAGAATAGCCAGCCCTCTTCTGAGATGGACCTTCGACCTATTAGCTTACTTCCATGTATCTCCAAGGTTTTGGAGAAGATAGTTTGCAATCAGTTCACTAAATACCTTGAATGTCACAACATCCTTCCTAACTACCAGTCTGGGTTTCGCAAGGGCTGCAGTACTGCTACTGCTCTTTCTGATGTTGTTGATAATCTCCTCGCTGCCCAGGACCAGGGCAAGGTGACGGCAATGCTGCTACTTGATTTTTCACGCGCATTCGATTCTATAAATATAAATTTATTATTATCTAAGTTAGCTTATTATGGAGCTGATGCCAGGGCGGTAAGGTGGTTTGATAGTTATCTCTCGTGCAGACAGCAGTATGTGGAGCTAACATTGGCTGATGGATCAAGGCTGAGATCTCCCCCCCAAATGGTCACACGGGGTGTCCCGCAAGGTTCCATTCTTGGTCCAATCCTGTACATACTTTACAGCGCAGACATAATACAGAGCATTACCCATTGCCATCACCACTTATATGCAGATGATCTGCAGTTGTATTTGTCCTTCAGACCAACAGATCATGTCGTTGCTGCTGCTAGTATTAATGATGACCTGAAAAACTTGGCCCACTGGTGCAAATCAAACTGCCTTGTTCTGAATCCTATTAAATCCAAGCTTATGTTACTAGGTACAAAAAGTAACTTACTAAAATTTGATGATACTGCCACACTTTTTAATATTTATATACAAGGGGAACCCATTGAACGTGTACACACAGCCCGAAACCTGGGAATCACCCTCGACAGCCACCTTAACTTTGAAAGTCATGTCATGGACTGCGCCCGAAACTGTTTTTACAGACTTAAATTACTATACAAAATAAGACCTTATATTAGCATAGAACTTAGAATTAAATTATGTGAGTCCCTTATTCTCTCCAAACTCAACTATTGTGATGTTGTTTATGGTCCATGCCTCCTGTCCAGGTCTGCTGGGCTTGTCCAACGTGTGCAAAATGCTTGTGCTCGGTTTTGCTACCACATCCCACCTCGGTCGCACATCACGCCCTTTCTTAATGCAGCCGACTCCCTTAAAATGGAAGCACGCAGAAGGCTCCACCTTTCAACCTTATTGTTTGGTGTCATCAGCACGGGGAGGCCACAGTATCTTTACAACAAACTGGTATGGGTTCAAGATCGCATCAGATATCAGAAAAGAGCATGTACTCACGTCTTTGTGACTGCCAAACACCGAACAATGGCTTTTAGAGGGTCCTTTAGATATGCCGCCTCTCAGTGCTGGAATGACCTTCCACCACCGATACGTGACCTAAAAACAAAGTACACATTCAAACTTAAAACTAAAATGCATTTTCTTAAATTACAAAAAGAAAAAGAACTTCGTTGACTGGACACTTACTTCCGGTTTCTTCACGACAAGGGTTGATGCGGCTGTAGGGATTATTTCTTTTGTCTCTCGCCATGTTGTGGAATTTGCGCATGAGTGAACATTGTGCACTTCATAATATAAGTTATTTTTCCATTGCCACGTCGACGACCAACACACGTGGCAAAGACATAGGGTTAATTAAACCAATAGATAACTTTCTTTTTGATTTGACTTTGACATGCATGGTTAAATTATTAATTTTAATTTTTCTTCTTCTTCAAAGAGTAGAGTTATATTCTTCTTCTCTTTGTTGGTTGATTTTAAAGTAGGTTTATATATTTTTTTTTCTTTCTCTTTTCTTGTTTCTTTTGTTCGGTGAAGGCAAAGGCAATATATATGTATATTTTATTTTTATTTATTTTTTTCTTAATGTATGTGTAAGTGTTTTTAAGTATATAATTTTCCTATTAGTATTTATGTAGTATATTATTTTTGTCACACCACAAGTCGTCGCCACTTCACTTTCAGGGAGCTGTCTGAAAACCAGCGCTTCTGTGGCACTATGTGTATTGCCACAAAAGCATTGCTGAGACAGCTACCCGTTGGCCTTGCACATATCATAGTTATTTATAGTGTTCTTTCTCTTTTATTTTATTTCTATTTTTTTTTTTTTTGTGATTGTGTTAATTGTTTTAAGATGTTCTTCTGTTTTATTTTATTTTTATTTTTCTCATCTGTTTGTATTTGTTTTTGTGCAGGTCAATAAATGTTTCTTATTCTTATTCTTATTCTTATAAGATTCAATGCATATTGGCAGAGGTTAATATTAGTAAGTGCTGCTTCATAAATCACATCCACTATCAGCATATTGTAGACAGGCCTCACGTTATGTTAACCCGGCTAAATTCAAGAGTCGCGACAGTTTAAGCTCCCAGCTTCAGTTGGATGTTCATATAAATAGATTGGGTTAGTCGCTGACTGACCGTTTTATTAATATACAGCTATTGATCTGGTCGTATGCCTCTAAATAAAGCTGGGTGGTTCTAGGTTTATTTTGAGTGGAACGAGCTACTTTGTTGATAAATAGGAGTTTAAATCCCACGTAATAAGTGACTGGTAATCGAAATATACCGTTGTTGAAGTATAATTATATCTTATCTGGAAATATATTGATCCTATGTTTTTTGGAAAAACTTTAGGAATTTAGTGGAAATTTTTTCAACATTTGTGTTTTTGTAATTTGTTTGCAGTTTATTAGATAAGTAGTAGTAGGCACTGGAGCAGATTTCCAAATAGTACGGACCTCCTATCCGATTTCTCGCTTGTGGAAATAGTTATACATGTAAGTAAACTATGACAAGCACGAATAAAATATTGAATTTAAACAAATTTTACAAAAATACTCTCATTTAATTTATACATTCGATTTTATCCGAACTGACGTACAGTGTCAAAACGTCAGCTTATCATCATGAAGCTGTAGATTTATCATAACATCAAATGTGCAGTGTTCTCGTAAACTTTAGAAGCAACACCACAGATTAAACAATAGTTACTACGACAATTTATGAATATCATATTGAAAGGGTACTAAAATGTTTAAACTAATATGTGAGATACTATTGACCGCGACTGTATTCACGTATACTATAGGTACGTACTAACGCATTCATTTGCAGGCGCTCTGTCCAAGCTTTGTAAGCCCTAGATTACTGGGGGTCAGACATCCGATACAAGATGTCACTACCGATAATTGTGTTACGGACTATCTGTGGTGGACCACGACATTGCATCTTAGTGTACACACACACACACAATATTTACAAACGCGTCGCAAATTATGTCTGTTTGAAACAACCTGTCCGGTAAACGAGGATAGTTAAAATTTCGCCATATAAATTCTCGTGTCTTTAAAGTGATAGAAAGGCAAATTAAACTCGCACTATGAACTGCACTCGTCTGAAAATATGTAAATTATAAGAAAATATATAAAATAAAAATAAAATATAAAACGAGTAACGTTCTCGTAAACGTAAAAGGGGGCGTCCATTAATTACGTGAGGCGTTTTTTGAAATTTTTGGTGAGATTTCCTCCCACTCTGGTGAGATTTCGTGAGATTTGATTCAATCCCATATTTTAAAATGTGAGTTTCTAGTATAAGTGCGTTGGATTTATTTTAAAAAGAAAAAAAATTGTTTAATACTTTTATTTACTGACTAGTGGACCCGGCGGACTTCGTACCGCTTCGACAGTTTCCATTCATTCCCGTGGGAATATCGGGATAAAAACTATCCTACGTATTAATCCAGGTTATAAACTATCTGTGTGCCGAATTTTATCCAAATCCATTCATCCGTTGCAGCGTGAAGAAGCAACAAATACACACACAAACTTTCCCATTTATAATATTAGTGTGATTTTATACAAAATTTCATGATTATTGGTCGTATAGTATACGCGTGAAAGCGTAACAAATAACAAACAAACAAACAAATTCACTTTCGCATATTAAGTTAGGTTACTGTTAGTTAGGATAGTTAGGGTATAAACTCTGATTTAGACACACATCTGCTTATAACGTAAGTAGGTACACCACTATTTTAACCCTGTAAAGGCCATCCCAATCCTATCCAAACTACTAGATTCTTCCTAGTAGAGTGCGTGATAGCGTGATGCCATTCCTTCTAGAAACCTTTCTGACGTTGTTTTGATCGTGATCAAGCAGTGTGGCTTGGGGGCTTGGGGGCGGCGAGAAACTTAAAGGGTTCCTACCCTTTAAGTTTCTCGCCGCCCCCAAAAAACGTCCGGTGACGCTGTGAAAGCCGTTTACAGATAACAGCAAACTCTCTCCTAAACATTTTTGAGCTTATCAGCGAAATCAATCTTTTTTTTATACATATATTGACCTTTCCACGACAACAAAACAAACTATTTTGTATTGGAAAATTAAATTTTCGTTTCTAGTATTTTCCGTTACTTATTATATATGTTTCTCACCGTTTATACCTTCCCTAAACTTCCACAAATAGTTTAAAATCAAAATTAGCCTAATCGGTCCAGCCATTCTCGAGTTTTAGCGAGACTAACGAACAGCTAAGACTAGTATTTAAGATTGCTGTTCTCAGCATACTAGGATTGCAACTGTGCAACTTGTGGCAATCGCAAAATCTCGTTTAATAATTTGTGCACGGTTTGGCCATATTTTAGTAAAGAATCACAATTTTACTTAATTTAAAACTATTTTCTCGTAACTTATTCCTGTTTCTAGCGAAAAAAAAAATTACATGATATTTGCCGAGACCCCCTCTCCCCAAAGTGAGATTAGATGAGATTCAACTCGACCCCCTCCCCCCCTTGAATGCCTCACGTAATTAATGGACGGCCCCAAAGAAAATACATATTTTTTTAGGTACCTACATATAATATTTTTTCAAGCTACATAGCAATACAAATTGAATAATACCTTTTTCAACATTCAACACGTGAAACACATGTTTGCTAGCAACGAGCTGTTTCAATCTGCAGGTACTTTTTGTTCCGTCGCGCTGTAACCAGAGTGACCAAATTTGCTAGAAAAGAAAATCGGACTGGGGTAGAACACTGCCAGAAGTAAAAGGAGGCAAACATTAAGCAATAGGAGGAGCTCTATGGCACAGTGGTTAACGCGCCCGGTCTGCGAGCGCTGAGGTTAAGCAACTTTCGCAAAAGCCGGTCATCGGATGGGTGACCAAAAATTTATCATCTCGAGCTCCTCCGTGCTTCGGAAGGCACGTAAAGCCGTTAGTCCCGGCTGCATTAGCAGTCGTTAACAACCGCCAATCCGCACTGGGCCCGCGTGGTGGTTTATGGCCCGTTCTCCCTATCCATCCATAGGGAAGGCTCGTGCCCCAGCAGTGGGGACATAAAATGAGCTGATGATGATGATGATGATTAAGCAATATAATTACCCTTGTGGTAGGATTTTGTCGACAATCCGGCTAGATTAGTTTGGTGTTCTGGTTTGAAGGGTGCTAGTAAAATTAACGAGAGTTGAAACATAAAAGCTTTAGGACTTCTTCAGGTTTGAACATTCAGGGTCGGCATATACCGCGCGTGATACTCTTGACGTTCGCAAGAGTATATGGGCTGGTCACTGGTCATCTGGCGGGGATCGTTTGATATTTTGCCGTCTTGATTAAATAAAAATGTTTTTTGCATCATCTTGCATTTGCAAAGATAATTTAATTGAAACACCACGCGCGTCATAGTCCTTATCTCTTTTAATTTGTTCCCGGATAAGACATTCAAAACTGATCTGTCCGGGTTAAGGCCGGCCACCTGGTAACCCGGGCTGTAACACATGGGTGCGTTTCTCGTGATGTTTACATTTTCCCTATTTTTGGTTTGTTTAAATTCTTCCAAAGTTCGTTGTGGGTGTACTGTTTCAAATTATTTGGTTTGTTGTGTTACGTTCGTTATAGTGTTACTCGTAATTGTTTATTTATTTGCGAGAAAGTGTGGGGTATTTTTATCCGAATAATTAAATAACCACACGTTTTGTAATGGAGAGATGATTTGGGCCGGTGAGCGGTGGTAATAATTTTATTACTATGATTTTGATCTCGAGTCATCCAACCCAATTCGTATTGAAAGCCACCTGTAACTTAATAAGAGAAGTTATAGGCTGATGACGAAAATAAGCTATGTGTTGGCGACCTAGCTCGATGGCGCTGTGGTTAACGCCATGGTCTGCGAGTGCTGACGTTAACAACTTTCGCAAAGACCGGTCAACAGATGTATAACCAAAAATGTATCATCACGAGCTCCTCCGTGCTTTGAAAGGCACGTTAAGCCGTTGGTCCCGGCTGCATTATCCGCACTGAACCGCGTGGTGGTTTATAGTACGTTGTCCCTATCCATCCATAGGGAAGGCTCGTGCCCCAGCAGTAAGACATTAAAAATGTGCTGGTGATGGCGACCTACACCTACTACCTACTAATAATTTTGGTTTTGTTTTTATATTTGCACTTTAGAGTCTATTCATATTCTAAATAAAATTCATTTGAAAAAAGCTTTTTACCATTTTCTAAAATTTTATCCTAAACACGAATAGTATAGTCATCATCATCATCATCAATCTCTACTAGACCACTGCTGGACTTGGACCTCTCTAAGTGCGCGCCATGAGCACGATCCGCGGCTACTCTCATCCAGCTCTTGACAGCCACCTTGCGATGATCGTCGCTCAACCTTCTCTGAGGGCGTCCTACACTACGTTTGCCGACACGTGGTCTCTACTCGAGAACTCGTTTATCCCAACGGTTGTCGGTTTTGTGAATAATATACTTAGTCCTCCTCCTTGCATCGTATTCCTCAATGCTAAGGGTCGTGACCTCCAAGTTATAACTTCTCCTCCATGATGTTCCGCCATTTTTTTCTGATCGAGGAGATGTGGAAGGCATTGTAAAATTTGGTGTCAAGGATGATGCGGATCTGATCAGACCAACGCATTGGGCTGCAAGCTCTTGGTCTCTTGCCGTTGACTTTGCCAGTACCAAGCAGTCTTTCGAGATCTGTCCCGGTTTCTCCTGGCTGTTTGGCCGAAAAACTCAAGGATCCTTTAAAGGCAGATGGTAGATAGTCTCTTAGTGATCTTCAGCTCCTTGAGTATCGATGCGTTGGTCCGATGTGCTGCCCAGGGTATCCGCAGCATTTTTATCCAGCACCTTTCTCCTTACTGTTATCACAGTTTTAAAAACTTACAGTGGTCCAACGCTTTTGAAGTTGCGTGAAATGCCGCCATCATCGTCTAGACATTCGTCATTGTCGTAGAGTTGTCACATTAATATTTTAATCTATTTCATATTTTGCTTATTGGTAGGTATGTTTATGTATATCAGGATCCTTAAGTAAAAGAAATATAAGTTTACAAAACGTTTTATTATTAACAAAAATACAATAAATGTTCAAATAATTTTTAACGCAAATTTTGTTACGAACAAATTACAAAAATACAAATGTTGAAAAAATTTCTACGAGCAGGATTTGAACCTGCACCCTTTTGACATTCCGGGTCTCAACATTTTTCAACATTTGTGTTTTTGTAATTTGTTCGTAACAAAATTTGCGTTAAAAATTATTTGAACATTTATAAATAGCTTGCTTACTTCTTAACTGATCTTTAATACTCGTATTTGTAAAAATATTATGATCGGATGTTAGTAACGGTAGTTGTTGACATTGAATGGGCCTTTGGCTTTCAAAGTAAATGGTGTTGAATAATTTCGGCGGGCTGGTTAGAACCACGATAGCTCAATTGGAAGAGCACCTGACCCGGAATGCCAAAAGAGTGCAGGTTCAAATCCTGCTCGTGGAAATTTTTTCAACATTTGTTTTTAAAAAAAAATACAATACTTGTATTTAGAATTAGAAAAAATAGGCATCAAAAATACATTTCTTATTAAGTAGTTTACCAAAAAAATATACAAGAATAGAATAGGGGAGACCAGCAAAAGTAACACGGGTCAATAGTAACAGTAGTGATATTATTGGGCATTCTGGGTCAAACAGCATATCGCCGGCGCTGCGAAGTGAAACGGAGCAACGCAATGAGCGGAGCGAACACCGATGTGTTGATTTGAGCCAGAATGCCCAAAAATATCACAACTGTTACTATTGACCCGTGTTACTATTGGCCCCGGTCTTCCCTACTAATAGTCGAAACAGAATCAACCAAGGAGATACAACATTTATAATCTCTCTCACAAAATCAACTTTTTGTATGAACATTCTACGGCGGATGTGTCTAATGACGTCACTGTAGAATACCGGATCTCTATTTCTAACTTTGAGGCTTTATAACTTCATCTCGGTTTGTTTGTCCACCTAACAACATAAAAAGAAAACTGGGCCTTGAAGTATTTTATCTAGAAAGATGTAAAACTGAAACCCTCTAAATATGTGAAACTGAAAGATATTTTCTACATTTTGATTTGCTTGATTTAATATTTCTATTGTTAAATTTTATTATTTAGTAAATTCTCATTCCTATAAATAATATTTATAAAAAAATCAATTGAACGTGTGACTTTAACAGGTAAAAGTAGCACAGGAATCGCTGTTTTCTTCAATATCTTCTTGCCATACATATTTTCTTCAAAATTTGGGCTACTAATATAGTTGTTCTTTAAGCTATGGGAAGTTTTCCCTATTCAATCAGGTCTCCCACATGGCTCAATCCAAACCTTGCATCTGGAATTTGTAAATAAAAATATAATATACAGTAGCTTACAGTTAAAACAGAGATATTATTCACCTAATAGGTCTTTACTATTAAATTTTATTTAAAAGTCGCGTCCGCCATCTTGGATCTCGAAATAGATGTTGTATTCGAAATCGGCACCCCCGAAAACCATGGAAGTGATGCCCTTATTATTTTACATAAAAAAGTCGCATCCGCCATCTTGGATCTCGAAATAAATGTTGTATTCGAAATCGGCACCCCCAAAACCATAAAAATAATATCCATATTGATTTATATCAAAAAGCTGCGTCCACCATTTTTGATCTCGATTTCAAAAGCTAATTAAATCTTGCCTAAATATTAGCGAATACTAAAATGGCGTTTATTCATAAAAAAAAATATTGAAAAAGACATTACGCATATTATATTAATGCATGTGGTATTCATTAAATATTACTTTTCAATTCTCATTGCAAACACAGACGTCCGCCATTTTGCGTATGCGTATAACATCAGAAACACAAGCACATTCTAGAAACAACAAAATAAAATATTAATGTATTGACTTACCTTTCTTCTGTGCTCGGAAACTGATGAAACATCTAATTTTTGAAAGATCTCACGAATGCTCTGTCTAGACGTGCCCGCTGGCCGACTGTAAGAATTATATAGACTGTGCTATTATAGTACTGACTAATATAGTAAATGGTTTTAATTGTTTGCAGGTGCAGGGCGGTGAAAGGAGGCCCGCGAACGCGATATGGCCGCGCCGGCCAGCTGATAGCATGCGGGCGGCGGCGCGCCGGCCCGCCCCGACCTAGCCGATCGCATCACGAGCACCGCATTCACGGGTGAGTACGATACAATGAGGAAAGAGAGAAAAAAACAAATAAAGAAAAAAAGAAGATTGCAAAAAATAGGTTTTTTCTGCAGTTCAATATATGAATAAAACAAGTACTAAGTAGGTGCAGATGACAAAGCAAACTAGAATGGCTCCAGTGATCGACAATTTTTTCTTTAATCATAAAAATCAGCATCAGCATCTGTCATCAGTGTCAGCACCTAATAAGGTGCAATAATAATTGACTGACATGACTTGTTACTTGCCATGCTATCCCATCTTAATATTTCATCGACGGCTCTGGATTGGTTCTCGGCTTATCTTCGGAATCGTGAGCAAGCCGTTAGAGTTGATCGCAATTTCTCGAAATGGTGTACTCTCTTAACTGGTGTACCACAAGGAGGTATCCTGTCCCCGCTTCTTTTTTCCCTTTTTATTAATCCCTAACTCCTCTTATTCGCTGTTCTCACAATTTGTATGCGGACCACCTGCAATTGTATCGCGATAGTCATGTTACTGACATTGACGCCGCTTTAGCTGCTTTGACGGACGATCTGCGGAGTGTAAGTGATTGGTCAAGGCGGTATGGAGTAACGGTGAATCCCATGAAGTGCCAGGCCATAATTATTGGTAGCCAACGTCAGCTGTGTAAGCTTGATGTCTCTGCTGTCTCACCTGTAACTTATAACGGTGTTGACATTCCTTTCTGCTCCTGCGTCAAGGACCTTGGTTTGCAAATTGACAGCACCCTCAGTTGGTCTCCTCAAGTTACCGAAGTAAGCCGGAAAGTCATCGCTGCACTACGTTCTCTCTACAGGCTTAAGAACTTCCTGCCTCACAAAACCAAAGTTTCGTTCGTACAAAGTCTTATTCTCCCAATTATTGATTATGCTGATGTTTGCTATCCCGATTTAAATAAGGACCTTCTTTATAAATTGGATCGTCTTCTCAATAACTCAATACGCTTTATTTTTGGTTTACGCAAATACGACCATATATCTTCCTATCGTCTTCAGCTTAAATGGCTGACCATCCCGCAACGTCGTAAGTCCAGAATTCTAACAACTCTATTTTCTATTCTAAACGATCCTAATTCTCCTTCTTACTTAAAATGTAGTTTCAGTTTCCTTAGCTCAACTAATGCCCGCCAACTCCGCTCATCAAATAATCATCTTCTCGCCACTCCTTTGCATCATTCAGGATTCGTTGCAGATTTCTTCACGGTTCAGGCCATTCGATTATGGAACGCTCTCCCCGAAAAAGTCAGACAAGCTCCAAGTAAACTGGTATTTAAAACAATGGTGTATAAACTGTTCCTACAGGAGTCAACACCCACGTAAGAGATTCCTATCATCTTTTCTTCTGTTATGTTTAAGTATGTTTATGTAGTCTATTTTTATTTAAGTTTTTATTTTTTATTTTATAGTATGTATATTATATTATTATCATTTAATGTAATAAACTCAATATGTATATTTCAGTTCTTATAAATTTATGTAGTATATGTTTCATTTACGTTCTTTGTCGCACCGCTAACAAATTTTTCTGTCTAGCCCTTAGGTCGACTGGTAGAGAATGCCATTTGGCATTAAGTCCGCCTTTTGTACTTTATTTTATTTTATTAATAATAATTGACTCTAGCAACAATTTAATACAGACCACGTGTTTTCTAGCTGTCATTCAGTATTTCAATGATTTTTTTTTTCTTTCTTTAGCCTTCATTTCTTTTAAAACTCAGCATCATTGCTGAGTTTTAAAAGAAATATTAGCGCTAGTGTTTGTTATGACGGTGTTGCTTTATACAATGCAATTTATGTGCATAAAAATATTAAAACATAATTAAAAAAATATCATGCATCAAAGTGGATCAAAATTATGAATAACTCGATTAGTTACGAGAAAAACCGTATGCTTAATTGCCGTACACACATTAAAAAAACAAAATGATCAGTCCAGTCATCATCGTGATCCAATACTTGTATATCTTGGATGTTGGCAATAGTTTGATTTTATATCAATGCGATAGGCTGCCTGGAAGAAATTTCTAGATCAATGAAAAAGTGCCGTAGCATATTGAACACGTATTTGCCCATGCACGGAGTTAATTTACCACCAATGTTACCGTTGCACCATTCGCGTCGTGCCTCTTGGATGACTTAATCTATGAATACAACTGCTTTTCGTCTGTATGTCAACAGTAGATACGGTCGAATGTTGCTTGTGCAATGTCTCGCGTACGATGACTTTATCGCTGAAAGAACCGAGAACTTTTTGAACTACGGCACAGACGCGGATTGTTGCGCAATTCGTTCGTCTCGATATCCTTTTTTTGCTCAGATGAAAGTTGTTCATAGTCGATAGGTAAAGGATAGTGAAGGAGGAAAGTATAGGACTTATTAACTCTTGTTTGTCGAACTCATACTTCGCTGGGTTCAACGGGCAAACTTTTCATAGATCGCTGGTCTTATGGTGTGCAGTGCAGGGAACGGACAGATATTAGGCCCGCCGCACTTTGGAAGCGATTTCGTACGAATCTGAGTCGTAAAAACACGTACGGATAGAGAGGTCCCGTGTGTCCCGTTGTGTTCCGGCTGCTAGAGATAAGATAGCTAGTGCCTCCTTAGTAAAGTATCCCGGGTGAAGTGCGCTTTCACCATTGGCCTTTATCATCACTTAAAATCAGGTGAGATAAAGGCACTGTGCTTACCCATAAGATATAAAAAAACGATACATCCGGATTCTCTGACTACTATGGTACCTTCAAAGCGCGGCTGACCTTATGTTCAGGTGTATTTTTCAGTGTCGCCGTCGACCTATCGTGCGAATTGATGATTCGGACGAATGCGATGTACGCGCGAAGAGCGATAACTTCGTGACTTGGTCGATTAATCTTTTTTCACAAAGATCTATCTTCAATTGATTCTTGTGAGAGAGCCCGCTCCGAGTATTGATTCGGTGCACATCAGTCTTGACCAATGTCCGAATGAAAGGTTTCTAAGTAAGAAATCTATGCAGGCGGTATTTTTAGGGTTCCGTAGCCAAATGGCATAAAACGGAACCCTTATGGATTCGTCATGTCTGTCTGTCTGTCTGTCTGTCTGTCTGTCTGTCTGTCTGTCTGTCTGTCTGTCTGTCTGTCTGTCTGTCTGTCTGTCTGTCTGTCTGTCTGTCTGTCTGTCTGTCTGTCTGTCTGTCTGTCTGTCTGTCTGTCTGTCTGTCTGTCTGTCTGTCTGTCTGTCTGTCTGTCTGTCTGTCTGTCTGTCTGTCTGTCTGTCTGTCTGTCTGTCTGTCTGTCTGTCTGTCTGTCTGTCTGTCTGTCTGTCTGTCTGTCTGTCTGTCTGTCTGTCTGTCTGTCTGTCTGTCTGTCTGTCTGTCTGTCTGTCTGTCTGTCTGTCTGTCTGTCTGTCTGTCTGTCTGTCTGTCTGTCTGTCTGTCTGTCTGTCTGTCTGTCTGTCTGTCTGTCTGTCTGTCTGTCTGTCTGTCTGTCTGTCTGTCTGTCTGTCTGTCTGTCTGTCTGTCTGTCTGTCTGTCTGTCTGTCTGTCTGTCTGTCTGTCTGTCTGTCTGTCTGTCTGTCTGTCTGTCTGTCTGTCTGTCTGTCTGTCTGTCTGTCTGTCTGTCTGTCTGTCTGTCTGTCTGTCTGTCTGTCTGTCTGTCTGTCTGTCTGTCTGTCTGTCTGTCTGTCTGTCTGTCTGTCTGTCTGTCTGTCTGTCTGTCTGTCTGTCTGTCTGTCTGTCTGTCTGTCTGTCTGTCTGTCTGTCTGTCTGTCTGTCTGTCTGTCTGTCTGTCTGTCTGTCTGTCTGTCTGTCTGTCTGTCTGTCTGTCTGTCTGTCTGTCTGTCTGTCTGTCTGTCTGTCTGTCTGTCTGTCTGTCTGTCTGTCTGTCTGTCTGTCTGTCTGTCTGTCTGTCTGTCTGTCTGTCTGTCTGTCTGTCTGTCTGTCTGTCTGTCTGTCTGTCTGTCTGTCTGTCTGTCTGTCTGTCTGTCTGTCTGTCTGTCTGTCTGTCTGTCTGTCTGTCTGTCTGTCTGTCTGTCTGTCTGTCTGTCTGTCTGTCTGTCTGTCTGTCTGTCTGTCTGTCTGTCTGTCTGTCTGTCTGTCTGTCTGTCTGTCTGTCTGTCTGTCTGTCTGTCTGTCTGTCTGTCTGTCTGTCTGTCTGTCTGTCTGTCTGTCTGTCTGTCTGTCTGTCTGTCTGTCTGTCTGTCTGTCTGTCTGTCTGTCTGTCTGTCTGTCTGTCTGTCTGTCTGTCTGTCTGTCTGTCTGTCTGTCTGTCTGTCTGTCTGTCTGTCTGTCTGTCTGTCTGTCTGTCTGTCTGTCTGTCTGTCTGTCTGTCTGTCTGTCTGTCTGTCTGTCTGTCTGTCTGTCTGTCTGTCTGTCTGTCTGTCTGTCTGTCTGTCTGTCTGTCTGTCTGTCTGTCTGTCTGTCTGTCTGTCTGTCTGTCTGTCTGTCTGTCTGTCTGTCTGTCTGTCTGTCTGTCTGTCTGTCTGTCTGTCTGTCTGTCTGTCTGTCTGTCTGTCTGTCTGTCTGTCTGTCTGTCTGTCTGTCTGTCTGTCTGTCTGTCTGTCTGTCTGTCTGTCTGTCTGTCTGTCTGTCTGTCTGTCTGTCTGTCTGTCTGTCTGTCTGTCTGTCTGTCTGTCTGTCTGTCTGTCTGTCTGTCTGTCTGTCTGTCTGTCTGTCTGTCTGTCTGTCTGTCTGTCTGTCTGTCTGTCTGTCTGTCTGTCTGTCTGTCTGTCTGTCTGTCTGTCTGTCTGTCTGTCTGTCTGTCTGTCTGTCTGTCTGTCTGTCTGTCTGTCTGTCTGTCTGTCTGTCTGTCTGTCTGTCTGTCTGTCTGTCTGTCTGTCTGTCTGTCTGTCTGTCTGTCTGTCTGTCTGTCTGTCTGTCTGTCTGTCTGTCTGTCTGTCTGTCTGTCTGTCTGTCTGTCTGTCTGTCTGTCTGTCTGTCTGTCTGTCTGTCTGTCTGTCTGTCTGTCTGTCTGTCTGTCTGTCTGTCTGTCTGTCTGTCTGTCTGTCTGTCTGTCTGTCTGTCTGTCTGTCTGTCTGTCTGTCTGTCTGTCTGTCTGTCTGTCTGTCTGTCTGTCTGTCTGTCTGTCTGTCTGTCTGTCTGTCTGTCTGTCTGTCTGTCTGTCTGTCTGTCTGTCTGTCTGTCTGTCTGTCTGTCTGTCTGTCTGTCTGTCTGTCTGTCTGTCTGTCTGTCTGTCTGTCTGTCTGTCTGTCTGTCTGTCTGTCTGTCTGTCTGTCTGTCTGTCTGTCTGTCTGTCTGTCTGTCTGTCTGTCTGTCTGTCTGTCTGTCTGTCTGTCTGTCTGTCTGTCTGTCTGTCTGTCTGTCTGTCTGTCTGTCTGTCTGTCTGTCTGTCTGTCTGTCTGTCTGTCTGTCTGTCTGTCTGTCTGTCTGTCTGTCTGTCTGTCTGTCTGTCTGTCTGTCTGTCTGTCTGTCTGTCTGTCTGTCTGTCTGTCTGTCTGTCTGTCTGTCTGTCTGTCTGTCTGTCTGTCTGTCTGTCTGTCTGTCTGTCTGTCTGTCTGTCTGTCTGTCTGTCTGTCTGTCTGTCTGTCTGTCTGTCTGTCTGTCTGTCTGTCTGTCTGTCTGTCTGTCTGTCTGTCTGTCTGTCTGTCTGTCTGTCTGTCTGTCTGTCTGTCTGTCTGTCTGTCTGTCTGTCTGTCTGTCTGTCTGTCTGTCTGTCTGTCTGTCTGTCTGTCTGTCTGTCTGTCTGTCTGTCTGTCTGTCTGTCTGTCTGTCTGTCTGTCTGTCTGTCTGTCTGTCTGTCTGTCTGTCTGTCTGTCTGTCTGTCTGTCTGTCTGTCTGTCTGTCTGTCTGTCTGTCTGTCTGTCTGTCTGTCTGTCTGTCTGTCTGTCTGTCTGTCTGTCTGTCTGTCTGTCTGTCTGTCTGTCTGTCTGTCTGTCTGTCTGTCTGTCTGTCTGTCTGTCTGTCTGTCTGTCTGTCTGTCTGTCTGTCTGTCTGTCTGTCTGTCTGTCTGTCTGTCTGTCTGTCTGTCTGTCTGTCTGTCTGTCTGTCTGTCTGTCTGTCTGTCTGTCTGTCTGTCTGTCTGTCTGTCTGTCTGTCTGTCTGTCTGTCTGTCTGTCTGTCTGTCTGTCTGTCTGTCTGTCTGTCTGTCTGTCTGTCTGTCTGTCTGTCTGTCTGTCTGTCTGTCTGTCTGTCTGTCTGTCTGTCTGTCTGTCTGTCTGTCTGTCTGTCTGTCTGTCTGTCTGTCTGTCTGTCTGTCTGTCTGTCTGTCTGTCTGTCTGTCTGTCTGTCTGTCTGTCTGTCTGTCTGTCTGTCTGTCTGTCTGTCTGTCTGTCTGTCTGTCTGTCTGTCTGTCTGTCTGTCTGTCTGTCTGTCTGTCTGTCTGTCTGTCTGTCTGTCTGTCTGTCTGTCTGTCTGTCTGTCTGTCTGTCTGTCTGTCTGTCTGTCTGT
The DNA here is from genome assembly GCA_963082485.1 of Eudonia mercurella. NCBI lineage: Eukaryota > Metazoa > Arthropoda > Insecta > Lepidoptera > Crambidae > Eudonia > Eudonia mercurella. Next base: position 9,314,047 of record OY720025.1, read on the forward strand.
CTGTCTGTCTGTCTGTCTGTCTGTCTGTCTGTCTGTCTGTCTGTCTGTCTGTCTGTCTGTCTGTCTGTCTGTCTGTCTGTCTGTCTGTCTGTCTGTCTGTCTGTCTGTCTGTCTGTCTGTCTGTCTGTCTGTCTGTCTGTCTGTCTGTCTGTCTGTCTGTCTGTCTGTCTGTCTGTCTGTCTGTCTGTCTGTCTGTCTGTCTGTCTGTCTGTCTGTCTGTCTGTCTGTCTGTCTGTCTGTCTGTCTGTCTGTCTGTCTGTCTGTCTGTCTGTCTGTCTGTCTGTCTGTCTGTCTGTCTGTCTGTCTGTCTGTCTGTCTGTCTGTCTGTCTGTCTGTCTGTCTGTCTGTCTGTCTGTCTGTCTGTCTGTCTGTCTGTCTGTCTGTCTGTCTGTCTGTCTGTCTGTCTGTCTGTCTGTCTGTCTGTCTGTCTGTCTGTCTGTCTGTCTGTCTGTCTGTCTGTCTGTCTGTCTGTCTGTCTGTCTGTCTGTCTGTCTGTCTGTCTGTCTGTCTGTCTGTCTGTCTGTCTGTCTGTCTGTCTGTCTGTCTGTCTGTCTGTCTGTCTGTCTGTCTGTCTGTCTGTCTGTCTGTCTGTCTGTCTGTCTGTCTGTCTGTCTGTCTGTCTGTCTGTCTGTCTGTCTGTCTGTCTGTCTGTCTGTCTGTCTGTCTGTCTGTCTGTCTGTCTGTCTGTCTGTCTGTCTGTCTGTCTGTCTGTCTGTCTGTCTGTCTGTCTGTCTGTCTGTCTGTCTGTCTGTCTGTCTGTCTGTCTGTCTGTCTGTCTGTCTGTCTGTCTGTCTGTCTGTCTGTCTGTCTGTCTGTCTGTCTGTCTGTCTGTCTGTCTGTCTGTCTGTCTGTCTGTCTGTCTGTCTGTCTGTCTGTCTGTCTGTCTGTCTGTCTGTCTGTCTGTCTGTCTGTCTGTCTGTCTGTCTGTCTGTCTGTCTGTCTGTCTGTCTGTCTGTCTGTCTGTCTGTCTGTCTGTCTGTCTGTCTGTCTGTCTGTCTGTCTGTCTGTCTGTCTGTCTGTCTGTCTGTCTGTCTGTCTGTCTGTCTGTCTGTCTGTCTGTCTGTCTGTCTGTCTGTCTGTCTGTCTGTCTGTCTGTCTGTCTGTCTGTCTGTCTGTCTGTCTGTCTGTCTGTCTGTCTGTCTGTCTGTCTGTCTGTCTGTCTGTCTGTCTGTCTGTCTGTCTGTCTGTCTGTCTGTCTGTCTGTCAGTCCGTCCGTCCGTCCGTCCGTCCGTCCGTCCGTCCGTCCGTCCGTCCGTCCGTCCGTCCGTCCGTCCGTCCGTCCGTATGTCACAGCCACTTTTTTTCGAAACTATAAGAACGATACTGTTGAAACTTGGTAAGTAGATGTATTCTGTGAACCGCATTAAGATTTTCACACAAAAATAGAAAAAAAAAAACAATAAGTTTTGGGGGTTATCGATACTTAGAACTGAAACTCAAAAAATATTTTTTCATCAAACCCATACGTGTGTGGTGATAGGTCTTCAAAAATGATATTGAGATTTCTAATATTTTTTTTTTCTAAACTGAATAGTTCACGCGAGAGACACTTCCAAAGTGGTAAAATGTGTGTCCCCCCCTGTAACTTCTAAAATAAGAGAATGATAAAACTAAAAAAAATATATGATGTACATTACCATGCAAACTTCCACCAAAAATTGGTTTGAACGAGATCTAGTAAGTTTTTTTTAATACGTCATAAAGTACAGAGTACCTTCGTGCGCGAGTCCGACTCGCACTTGGCCGGTTTTTTTCATTAGTTGACGGCGTATATTACGTATTCGTGAAATTAGAAATGCGCCTAACCTGTACTGAGAATAGAACCCAGGATCTCCGAATATCGGGTTAAGTTTATTTGATTTGATTTTATGCAACAACTTTATTCGTCACCGGTCCACCAATGCTCGTCGCGCATTCCCGGAATCAGATTTCAGACAGCGTAGACGATTTAGGGTTTAGATGCAGCGGCCTTTATTTATGTTTGACGTGACGTACAGACTTATCGCCAAATATGCGATGGACAAATGTAACCCTTAACACAATGGAATAAGAATCAAAACTAGTCAAAAGTGTAAGCATGTTAATGCTTATGACTGTACCAGAACTGTCGGTTAAGATCATTTTCTGGTCTTGACTTGTACTGAGAGCTAGATGTTGATCTCTTTTGTCGTTTCTATCGTTTGCATAGATACCAAACCAATAAAAAAGAATAGGGAAGGCTTATCTCTAACCAGTAGTAGGTGCTTACGGGCTTAAATGATGATGGTGATGATAATGATGATGATGATGATGATGATGATAATGATGATGATGCTGCTGATGATGATGATGATAATGATAATAGGTAAGAATCATAACACGTAGGTATGTAACTCGTACGTAACTCCCGATGTAGATAGATGTTATTTAATTTTGACATTTGAGCTACGTAAATATCAAAAAATCTGGCCACTGACTCTATCGATACTGAGACCTACTGAGACATAATAGTAAACGTTTTAAAACAAGGTTTTATGCGGTCAAGGTTGCAGGTTTTGTGTCTGTCTGTCTGTCTGTCTGTCTGTCTGTCTGTCTGTCTGTCTGTCTGTCTGTCTGTCTGTCTGTCTGTCTGTCTGTCTGTCTGTCTGTCTGTCTGTCTGTCTGTCTGTCTGTCTGTCTGTCTGTCTGTCTGTCTGTCTGTCTGTCTGTCTGTCTGTCTGTCTGTCTGTCTGTCTGTCTGTCTGTCTGTCTGTCTGTCAGTCCGTCCGTCCGTCCGTCCGTCCGTCCGTCCGTCCGTCCGTCCGTCCGTCCGTCCGTCCGTCCGTCCGTCCGTCCGTCCGTCCGTCCGTCCGTCCGTCCGTCCGTCCGTCCGTCCGTCCGTCCGTCCGTCCGTATGTCACAGCCACTTTTTTTCGAAACTATAAGAACGATACTGTTGAAACTTGGTAAGTAGATGTATTCTGTGAACCGCATTAAGATTTTCACACAAAAATAGAAAAAAAAAAACAATAAGTTTTGGGGGTTATCGATACTTAGAACTGAAACTCAAAAAATATTTTTTCATCAAACCCATACGTGTGTGGTGATAGGTCTTCAAAAATGATATTGAGATTTCTAATATTTTTTTTTTCTAAACTGAATAGTTCACGCGAGAGACACTTCCAAAGTGGTAAAATGTGTGTCCCCCCCTGTAACTTCTAAAATAAGAGAATGATAAAACTAAAAAAAATATATGATGTACATTACCATGCAAACTTCCACCAAAAATTGGTTTGAACGAGATCTAGTAAGTTTTTTTTAATACGTCATAAAGTACAGAGTACCTTCGTGCGCGAGTCCGACTCGCACTTGGCCGGTTTTTTTCATTAGTTGACGGCGTATATTACGTATTCGTGAAATTAGAAATGCGCCTAACCTGTACTGAGAATAGAACCCAGGATCTCCGAATATCGGGTTAAGTTTATTTGATTTGATTTTATGCAACAACTTTATTCGTCACCGGTCCACCAATGCTCGTCGCGCATTCCCGGAATCAGATTTCAGACAGCGTAGACGATTTAGGGTTTAGATGCAGCGGCCTTTATTTATGTTTGACGTGACGTACAGACTTATCGCCAAATATGCGATGGACAAATGTAACCCTTAACACAATGGAATAAGAATCAAAACTAGTCAAAAGTGTAAGCATGTTAATGCTTATGACTGTACCAGAACTGTCGGTTAAGATCATTTTCTGGTCTTGACTTGTACTGAGAGCTAGATGTTGATCTCTTTTGTCGTTTCTATCGTTTGCATAGATACCAAACCAATAAAAAAGAATAGGGAAGGCTTATCTCTAACCAGTAGTAGGTGCTTACGGGCTTAAATGATGATGGTGATGATAATGATGATGATGATGATGATGATGATAATGATGATGATGCTGCTGATGATGATGATGATAATGATAATAGGTAAGAATCATAACACGTAGGTATGTAACTCGTACGTAACTCCCGATGTAGATAGATGTTATTTAATTTTGACATTTGAGCTACGTAAATATCAAAAAATCTGGCCACTGACTCTATCGATACTGAGACCTACTGAGACATAATAGTAAACGTTTTAAAACAAGGTTTTATGCGGTCAAGGTTGCAGGTTTTGTTGTCTTATCTTACTCTCAGTATAACGCGCCTTTTCAACTTCACAAATGTATAACTGCAGACCAATTCCTTAAGGTACACGAAGTCTCTTGAGTTTCGAATGCGGCTGATCTGTCTGGCTGCAATGTGATACGATCTCTCGAAGCGACGAAGGATTGCGAAGGTTAAAAGATAACCGCGGTGAAGATTACGGTGCTGAAGATCAATTCAAATGTCTAGTCTAAACCACGTCGGGGTCACCAATTTGCCAGTCTTAACTTGAGTGAGGTAAAATCAAACAGCCCTTGGTTGATAACTGAGAACAATTTTTGTTTGGTTTGAGCAACATAATAATATACTGTAAGATGTGAACCTGGATGCACTACTTTTGTATACATACATGTGATATTAGAATACAATACAGATGCATTCTAGATACATACTAAAGATACTACTACAAATATAAATTTTACCCTGTTACGAACTCGTTGTAGGAGTTTATTATTACAATATAATACAAACAATTATAATACAATAGAGTAATATTATATATAGTGGACCCGGCGGACTTCGTACCGCTTTGACAGTTTCCATTCATTCCCGTAAGAATATCCGGATAAAAACTATCCTATGTGTTACTCCAGGTTATAAACTATCTGTATGCCGAGTTTCATCCAAATCCATTTAGTAGTTTTTACGTGAAAGAGTAACAAACATCCACTTTGACAGTTTCCATTCATTCCCGTAGGAATATCGGTATAAAAACTATCCTACGTGTTAATCCAGGTTTATAAACTATCTGTAAGCCGAATTTCATCCAAATCCATTTAGTAGTTTTTACGTTAAAGAGTAACAAAGATGGATATCCATACTTACAAACTTTCGCGTTTATAATATTAGTAGGCCTATTAGGTCATGCCATTACGTAAACTGATGAAATCGTAATATATATTGTTATAAGAATTACATTACGGCCAATATAATTACAGATTTCAGATAGGTATGAAGTCTGTATTATTTCTTTACGAATGGTCATAGCGCGCGTCAATAAAATGTTTAATAGCCTCATTTCCGCCGAGATGGGTCGGTAATAGAAGCAGTTTACTTGCAATTCCCTTTTCCACACAACTACAGAGCAATCTTCTATTTTAAAATATTAAAGGATATAGTTAAGAAGAGCTAGACAAGATTAGCCGTGGTTCATGCTCAATGGCACTTCGAGAGGCCTATGTTCAGCATCACTAATAGGCAAATGATGATGATGATGATGAAAAGATGTGAGTAATACAAACATTACCTACTTCGGCATATTATTATATAACATGATATGTGTGATAGCAAAAAAGTAGTTTTTTTAATAATTATAATCAGTCTCAAAATTTGCTTAAAAGAGGATGTGGACAAAACCTCACTCAAAAATGTTGATCCCAAAGTTCCTTGAAAGGGTTACCATTACTATGAGTTTGGAAAAGTGTTTATGATTTTCAACTCTTTAACCATGTTTAGTGTTTTTGACAGACTGCTTTAATGCACAAACTTGGTAACAAGGGTCGCCGATATCGAATTACATCCACAAAACTTAGTTATCGTTCAAATTGTAGATGTGGTTGGAGTGGTTTTATCAGGACCGTAACTCCGACATGCAATTAAGACATTCTAAGATTTTGATACCCAACGTAGAAAAGTTTTTAGCGTAGAGCAGGCTTTGTCTGTGCGGAAGAGTCTTTATTAAATTAGTCCTGAATCCGTCCCACGTTATGGAGGATCTTTGCCTGAGATATGAATGAAATTTTTGCAATAAAACGTCGGAGGATTTCTTATTTAAGTATCAATTTTGCGAGCGAAAATTTTCCACTTCAAGCTTTGTAGCTTTCGATTTTGATATACTACAATCACTTTGTTGTAGGAAAGTTATAGCATTCTTCCTGAGAAATGAATAATAACAAGATGTTTTGGAGTGACATCTCGATGTTCGTTGAAACTTGATTTAACTTGTTCAAAATAATTTTTAACGCAAATTTTGTTACTTCTTGACTGATCTTTAATACTTGTAAAAATATTATGATCGGATGTTAGTGACGGTAGTTGTTGACATTGAAGGGGCGCCTTTAGCTTTTAAAGTAAAAAGTGTTGAATGATTTCGGCGGGCTGGTTAGAATCACGATAGCTCAATTGGAAGAGCACCTGACCCGGTATGTCAGAAGGGTGCAGGTTCAAATCCTGCTCGTGGTTTTTTTTTTAACATTTGTGTTTTTGATATAACCTGATCGGCAATACAGCGATCACTAATACTCTCGAATCCCTGGAATTGCGTAGAGGTTCAGCGTCACTCAGCGTCTTCTACCGCTTATACCATGGCGAGTACTCTGAAGAGATCTTTAACTTCATCCCACCTCCTTCCTTCTTTTATAGGATTACACGTGCGACTCTCCGGATTCACCGCTTTACCGTCTCTAATATCGTGTACATCGAAATTTGGTGACGTATGTCTTTGTTGCATCTTCAAAAGATGGAACAGCCTACCAGCACATGGTTTCCCCTCTTTCCTATGACATGGGGTTCTTCCATCAAGGCGTGAAGTGGCCCTTCGTGGGACTTCAGGGTGTGGGTTACTGATATACTGATACTGCGTCGTTTTCACGCGACACCAGTTGTCTCCGAGTCTTGACTCCATTACACTTAAAATCAGATAGAGAAGAGTAACTCAGATATAAAAAAATTATGTGTATTTATTAAAAAAAAGCGAACTAACACGTTCAAGCTGCCACTGACCGCTTCGCAGACGTAAGTTTACAAACAAAACACATAGTCGGCGATCGCTTGTGACCTCACCGAGGCCCATGGGAAATTTTGGTCGTCGAGTCGAGCAGCAACAAGCCGTATTATGCGAACTGTTTAACGCATAACTCTCCTTCGCACGTCGTGTTCGGCTAAAACAATGGCTCCGGGGAAATTCCGTCGATTATTCTTGTTCACGTGATCGTCTCGTTAAAACTTATTTGCTCGTTTGTGAACAATGCCTCTTGTCTGCAGCGAAATCGACTATTAGGGTGTGTGATCAAGTATTCATTAGTACTAGCATAACTATGGGATGAGGACTGTTTGATCGCTTTGGTTGATGACTTAAACGTAATGTCAAACGTATAGTAAATTTTCTGTAACATGTCGAATAGTATGTTTACGATTGTTTGTAATTTGGTGATTCCTCTTGCGATTTCCTAATTTTGTGGGTGTGGTATGTAGATGACAATAATCAGACCTCTGTATCAATGCGCTTAGATGTTCTAAGAAAATATGATGTTCACTTTATTGTAGTTATGATTAAGGTTATTTGTGTATATATTTTATTTTACGCAAATTTCGTTGCAACTCAATTAACTCAATTACAATGTGAAAAGTTTTGATTTTTTTTATAGTTGAGAAACTAACAGTTTCTGAACAATGCTGATTGCTTTAAGTGATGCAAAAACTAATAAATAAATGAAAATTAAGTAATAAGGATAATCTTTTAAGCATGCGCTTTGCCCCTCGGCTTCTGTGGGATGTGTCAATGTCATGAAGAGTCATATCATCATTATCACCAGCTCATTTTTACATCCCTACTGCTGGGGCACGAGCATTCCCTATTGATAGATAGAGAGTACGGGCCATAAATCACTACGTGGGCCTAGGGCGGATTGGTGGTTGTTATCGTCTGCTAATGCAGCCGGCACCAACGGCTTTACGTGCCTTCTAAAGGAGAGGAGGAGAGGAGCTCGAGATGATATATTTTGATTGAATTAAATTGATTGGGTCAAATCACTATATCCCAATTCGGGTTAGTATTCATTTATTGATTTATTTTTATTAATTTATTTATTGACCAACAAACATAATATCATTGCAGGACATCTCAATTCGATAAAGTGGTCCCTACTACTTATAACATATACCCCCTTACAAATAAACAAAGAATAAGCTCCGAATAGTTGTTCCGTGTTATATCTCTTTTACTCTAATTTGAAATGACGTTTACATGACAGGAACAAAACACGGAATAACTATTCGGCCCTTATTCTTTGTTTATTTGTAAGGCCCATAATGTATAATGACATTCTTGCGAATTCACTCAGAGAACACGAAAAAATATCAATCAAGTTGGCAACTTCATTGAATGTGTGGAAGGCGCGTGTGACAGGGGCTTTACCCAGCAAGTTAGTTAGCAAGTAATAAGAACATAACCTTAAATGTTTATATGAGCAGAAACTGATTATATTCGGTCACCCCTTACTGGACATCGTTAAAGCTGTTTAGCATTCACAATTACAACTCAAACACGCTTCCCACAGTTCCACCAAACACCTTTTGAGTCAGTATATTGTATTTCATGGCACTCGTATTCTCTTGGCTACCCTCCGTAAAGTTGGAGCGTGATACTTATTAATTTTTCTAATGAAACAGCCCACTGCCTAATTAAGAGCCGGCTCGCAGCTAAACTACCTTCCGCAAAGTTTGGAACGATCCCTGGACGAGCAGCTGTAAGCAACTCGAAGGAGCTTCGTAATGCGGAGGTTACAACCAACCTTTAGGGGACGATATTTTTTTCTTTGTAGACTTTAATTTGGCAACCGACCAGTTTATTAGTAAGTTTGGTGCTTATACTGTTTAAAATATTATGCCATATTTTGCTTAGTACAGAACAACGTGGTGCATTTAAATATGAGTCTTTAGGGGCACCCCGGAATTTTCCGCTATCAACACTCGACTCCAAAGTCCCAGAGAATCTAGTTAAGGAATGGATACATCATTCGGTCATCATGACTTGAAGACTCGTCAAATTTCTTGCTAACGAGTAATTTCTGTTTGGTAAAAACATTCAAAACTATTTATTTTAGACTTGAAGCTACGGAAGTCACTACTGCATCGTTGGTTCGTAAGTTTTGGTTCTTCTCAAGACGAAGGTTTTTGAAGACATCTTGACTTCTCACTGACCGGTTCTTCAACCGGTAAGTTTCTCAACAGGTGTGTTTCTTTACTCCCTTTCGTTTACAGCTTCAGATTTTTGGTAAATACCGTCCCTATCATATAAAGACACTTTCCATTACAAAAAACATAGAAATAGATCAGAGAGTACCAAAATTTTTCCAATTTACATTACATTACATTTACATTACAAAATTTACCAATTTACATTACATGCATTGCTAAAGCTTTAAAATTAACCAATTTTTCTTTTATAAAGATCACTTAGTTAACGATTATGATAACATAAGAGCAAGCTATAAGACTAGCTGTAACACGTATTTATAAAAGTATATATCTTAAAATGTGGTGTATCCAGAATTCTAGACTCTGATCTAGTTTTATATAAACTTACAAAGGCATCTGTAGAATAGGTTCAGTGGTTTCTGAGATTGAATTCGCTTGCCTATATGCATTGTTGCATCCCATGGGAGCCTGTATCGGAAATGGTGATAGGAACTCCGTTGAAACCTTTGGGATTGCATCTTGTAGACTTTTTATTATTCACAGATACTACCAGAAAGCAGCTTGTCATTATTTCACGTGATTTAACAGTTGAGCACGATGTTAGCTCTTGCAAATCAAGCATGCGGCTCTTGACGCATTTTTGCGAGCCAATCTTATTTTAATAACAGCCGCAATGCAGTTTTAACGTTATTTTCGCAGACAAAATGACCTCCTCAGTTAAATACCTTAGGTAAAGACAGAATATCCATAGATCCGACACTGATGCAAAGAGTTTTATTTCTTTATGAGCGTTGCGGCCCTCTGATTACCTTTATGCATTTGACTTACATATCATGCTTGTATTAGCTCTTCTAATGAAACACTAGTGTAGCGACTTAAAGCCCGTGCACGTTGGTTGGTTTTTCTCTATTCGATTCGATTTTGTTCGTTAAGACCTCTATGCAGTATTGCAGCGTTTACAAGCTGATAATAATGGTGTTGATAATACATCTTGAAACATGTATTGTAGTTGGTGCACACACAATTATAACGTGAGAAATATTTGAGAGTTTATTCAGGATCGCACTACAAAGAGGTGGCGACTTTTCGGAGGGCCGGCCGTTTCCTTGCATGAGTGGGCTCGTTGCCTAGCAACAGGCAAGTTTTCTTACAACACGCATGAATAAGTAAAGGCACTTGTCGAAGAAAATGAGAGATTTCCCGGCAGTTTACTTAAAAGCCAAGTGAGGGGTAACTTGCGCAGTGAAAAAGGTATGGTGTATCAAAGCGTGTTGGCGGAGGCACAAGTGCGGAAGATTTGAAGCGTATCACTGCACATGAGGTATTTCCACAGTGGCGTACCTTGCCATTGACGGGCTCTGTATGAAAAATTTATTGGGGGCCCAAATGAAATGTGATGTCGTGGCTGACATAATTTACGAATTTTTGCTAACAGACGTTCGGGGCCCCTCGTGGACGTTCGGGGAAATAATTTCCACTACTGTAGATGTATAGTATACTTGTATATCATCAAAGACTAAACCTATTTGCTACTAGGGTGCTACCCCAAAAAGTGCACAGTTCTATAGTTTCAAGAACATATGACTGTTACGTAGTTTTTTATAAAACAGTGCGCTTGTTTTTTCAGATGGCCAGTGACGATAAGGCCATAAATGTAGCGCGCTAATACCGGAATTCTACCACTGAGAAAGTATTAATCTTATATTTATATGTAATTGTTGGAACACAGCAATGCTTCTACTCTGCTATATTGTTGTTATGGCGAAATACTTTAAAAGATGGCGGTAGCTAGCCAGGTGGACTTATAATAAGCACTGATTTGATTGGTGTTAACGTACGTACACACGCCTGCTCATAAGACTACCACAAACTGTCGAATTTCCTCATTAGATTTTGAACTTTATGTCTTAGCCATATAGTTGAAAATGTATTGAAGAAATTTGACAGTTTTGGATAGGTCGATGTTCAAGCGTCTGTAAATTGACAATCTATCTATACTAATATTATAAAGCTGAAGAGTTTGTTTGTTTGGTTGAACGCGCTAATCTCAGGAACTACTGGTTTGAATTGAAAAATTATTTTTGTGTTGAATAGTCCATTTAATTTATATTTAATATCTTAAGAGCCGACCAAAAAAAGTCAGAAAAAACGCTAAGCGAATACGAAATACTAGCACATTCAGGCGACGCGATCGGCGGGTGCAACCGCGGGCCTCAGCAAGTTTACAATAATTGTACCCGTCTTTAATACACTACATTATTCCCATAATTACTCACGACGATTCATGGTTCACATGATTACATCATAACGAAGAATTTTCAATAACAAAGAAACTTTAAAAAGGTTTGTCTCAATAATACTGGTAAAAAAATTGAACGTCCAAACAGTATGTTTTGCGCATCAACTTGTTTTTTCATTGCATACTCGTTTGGAACTGAATAGCTATTACGGAGGCACTCGATATGAATATTAATATCGGGTACTTTAGCGCTACAAAGGCACGTCTTCGAATAATTATCCCTTACGCCGAACTAAGAAGACAGAAGGCGACATAAATTTTGTTCCAATTGTTAGAGCTTCATTAATAGTTTATCTCGGCATCATGGCCTTTCGCATAATTTACAAATTATGGCAATGCGACATTATTAGCTGATGACTATTTACATATAATTTTACGTAATTATTGTTGCAAACAATTTACAAATTGAAAAAAGACAAAGTGTTGAAAAATTTCATGAGCGGGATTTGAACCCGCACCCCATGACATGCCGGGTCAATTCACTACCAACTATGCTATCGTGGCTCAATCCCGCTCGTGAAATTTTTCAACACTTTGTCTTTTTTCAATTTATTAGCTTATGTTTAATAAGAAATACATAATACTTAACTAATTTTTAGTATTTCTTAATCTTTTATTACTTTCTGGGCAAACTCTATTTCGTCTAAAATCAATCTAATGATATCGCTTTAATCTTGCAGACTTGCAAGTTAGGAAATTAGAAATATAAATAATTTGTTTGTACCAAGAACGGTTCTTACATAAAATTATTTGAACATTTATAAATAGCTTGCTTATTTCTTAACTGATCTTTAATATTTGTAAAAATATTATGATCGGATGTTAGTGACGGTAGTTGTTGACATTGAATGGGCGCCTTTGGCTTTCAAAGTAAAAAGTGTTGAATGATTTCGGCGGGCTGGTTAGAACCACGATAGCTCAATTGGAAGAGCACCAGACCCGGAATGTCAGAAGGGTGCAGGTTCAAATCCTGCTCTTGGAAATTTTTTCAACATTTGTGTTTTTGTAATATAACATTTGTTCGTTTATTTATCTATATTTTAGCCAAAATAAACCTTCTAGTAAGTTAGGCTAAGCTAATAAGATAAGCTGATAAGTAGGATTAAGTTTTTGTTCAACAAAAACTTAAAACACTGCATTTATAATATCAAAATTTACACCAAAGCTTCGTAAGTCCTACGTTAGAGACTTTGTTCCAAGGAGTCTCGGTAAGAAAAAATTTAATGTTGAAGTAAAATAAGATGTGAAATTGAACAAAAGACGGTCGTATGTCGTATAGCCTTCGATCAATTTTAAATAGCAGATCGTTAAAAGAGGATTTAAGCGTGGCCTACCGTCCTCCTTGCACTATGTTAAAGAGCTGTTACTACAAGGGAAAACTTGTAAGTTTGTACAGGCTTGGCCATTCGACCCCTGCCACTCCCAATGTCCTGTCGCTACCATTATACACCCAAACAGTTTTTATTTTCAACTCGGAAAAATAAAACCAATTTTGCTTACAATTCTGATATGAACGCCTCGGAAAATCTAGAAGCCCTCTCCCCCTCAAGATATTGAATCCCTATGGCCGGCTTGGGCAGTCTTTTGTTTTTCGTTGCCGCTATAGGTAAGTCAGGTTATGCTTTAAAAAAATATCATAAAAATCATTACAGGTAAATGTTATAGCTAATAACTTCGCGAAACAAACGGATATAATTAAAGCCGTGTTGTACCGTTGTTTGTAGAGGATTTGAAACGATAATGCTGGAGTAAACATTTTTAACCCTCTCAGTCTTTACTCGGAGCACGTTAAACATTTGACTTGGGTGCTTAGTATGTTGTTCGGAATTAAAGTACAGATTTGGAGGGAGTTCCATTGGATGTGCGTCAATTGTTATCACAGACCTATGGTCTGTGAATGTTATTATCACTAGCTTTGCAGCGAAGATTAGGATAAATGATACTCTTTTTACTAAAACTTTTTTCTTTTGACATTTGACTTTTCTTTGTTTGAAGTGCATTTCTTTGTAACTAATAATAATGTTTATATGTGTAACTAGCGGCTGTTTCACCCGCGCAGTTCCTGTTCCCTTAGGAATATCGGGATAAAAAGTATCCTATGTGTTAATTCAGGTTATAAACTATCTGTATGCCGAATTTCATCCAAATCCGTTGCAGCGTGAAAAAGCAACAAATATACACACAATTTATCTGAATTAAATATATTTATGAATATTATTATTATTACCTACTATTAAACTCAACCGAGTTCGATGTTTTGGAGGAGTTCGAGGGCGCTGTATGTGAGTTTTCAGTTTCAGTGGTGAAAACGAGACGCGTGACCCGATCTCCCTGTGTGTTATACCTATGTTTATGTAGGAAGGTATGAGCCTAGTAAAAGCAAGTATATAAGCAGATCAAATTCAATTTCAAAATCATTGATTCAGTTTAGGCTACAAGTAGCTCTTGTGAATGTCACTATGCCATCGGTTCGTAAGTCTACTCTGGCCGGGAGATCTTGTACTGAGAAGAACCGGCAAGAAATTTAGCAAGTGTCCAGCTCTTTACAGCGTCAAAATATTGGAAAATGCCCGATCATAGCAGGACACTTTCCATCACAAATAAACATAAAACATTCTTATAGAAGACAACCACAACATGTAAAAAAAACAAAAAATCAAAAAAATCTCGGTTAACAAATTTACATTAGGTAAAAGTTTCAATTTCCACAATGTCATACAGTACCTACCACTACAGTAATCTAGTAAAAGTCAAAAATTGTTTCAGAAAAACAAAGTCAAACTATAGTGAATAATACTAAAAATAAGATAAGTATGCCAGCCTCCACAGGCGGCACCCGTTCACCAGTATGACATATGAATCAGCTATCGCTTCGCTCAACCATATTTTAGGGAACGTAACGACCCGACGCACACGCCACCACCGCAGAGACAATAAAGAGAGCATGACACACTCAATGATGGAATTACCACGTCATATCAGTAATAGTAAATAGCCTTCAAACTGTCCTGCTGCTGGGCAAAGGTCTCATTGAAATCAATTCATCACGACGGGTTGCGTTACTAATAAATTTTGCTACGTAATTTTCGTCAAGCCCATAAAATTAATATTCATCCTTAATTAGTGATTACCAAGAAACAATGAAAGAAGGCTCAAGGTCACCCAGCAAGCAATGGAGAGAGCGATGCTCGGTATTTCCTTGTGCGATAGAATCAGAAATGATGAAATCCGCAGGAGAACTAAAACAACTGACATCGCTCGGAGGATTGCTCAGCTGAAGTGGCAGTGAGCGGGACACATAGCGCGGAGAACCGATGGCCGTTGGGGCGGAAAGGTTCTCGATTGGCGACCACGCACCGGACGACGTTCCGTAGGCAGGCCCCCTACAAGGTGGACTGACGATCTGGTCAAGATCGCGGGAAGCCGCTGGATGCGGGCAGCGCAGGACCGATCGGTGTGGCGATCTTTGGGGGAAATCTATGCCCAGCAGTGGGCGTCATATGGCTGATGATGATGATGATGAAGAAACAATATAATAAATAAAAATAACAAAGTTCATAGAATAAAGCACTCAATAAGCACTTGGCAAAACGATATAAATCTTGGAAATAGGCGACTTAAGTTTAATCGGGTAGCAGTTTCCTTTGCTATTTCCGGAAACCCTCCACTTCAGGATACTGAGTAATGAGTTAATAGCTAGTATGCGCGTGGCAATATCAGATTTCCAAGTATCAGCGACAGCGGATATATAGCTAAGACTTTCCTTGAAGGTATTAGGTTGATCTCACTGTATGTGTAAATAACATAATCGTTATCAAAACTTAATGCTGGGCAACAATTAACGTGTTATGCGCTAAAAATATTTACAATAAATCCGTCAAAGCCTGAGCACGATAAGAAATGACATACTTTAAAAAAATAGCTATAAGGGCACATAATATATCAGCTACATAGTACATAATATTCCACCTATAGGTTACATAACATACCAACAGAATATACCAGCTATAAGATACATAATTATACCAGCTACATAGTACATAATATACCAGCTATAGGGCACATAATATACTAGCTACATAGCACATAATATACCAGCTCCGTAGTAGATAATTTACCAGCGACATAGTACATAATATACCAGCTATAGGGTACATCATATACCAGTTGTAGTGTACATACATTACATATCAGCTAAATAGTACATAATGTACCAGCTAAAAAGTAAATAATATACGTTATATAATATACCAGCTATAGAGTACATAAAATATCAGCTACAGAGTTGTGATTATAAGTATCTTTACGGGTTAGATCCCCGTTTTTTGAAATAACTAGGTTAGGTACATAATATAATAAATAAAAATAAAAAGATTTACCTTTTATTAACGTTTTGCTAAAGCATAACGAGAAAAACCGCTTAGATTTTGATTCCAGTGTGCCTTTATAAGCTTTTATCCATATTCAAAGTTGAACATTGATCTGGTTCCATTGAAAGCGACCTTTCAATGAGCTAACGTAATCAACCTTTTTTACTTTCCTTCGGGTGTGTCTTATCCCGTATTCCACTTAACTGTAAGGTCGCGTTGCCATTCGATTTGCGCGAGGTACATAGCTAAATAAGCTGTACGCGATTTCTTCATTTTCTTTGCCTTACCTGAGGCGGTGTGAAATTGTAATCATATTTCAATAAGCTTATGTAATCTACCTAATTTTACTTTCCTGCAGTCTTATCTTTTGTACTTACTTGTACGGGTGAGTTTCCATCTGAGCTGTGCCAGGTAGCAAAGCGGAGCGCAATGAATAAATCCATCAATAATATAAAAAAAAAATTGTTTTGTTTATATAATTTTTAACACAAATTTTGTTTTTTCAAAATTTGTGTTTTTGTAATTTGTTTCACAACAAAATTTGCGTTAAAAATTATATAAACAAAACAAAAACATTTTATAAATAGCTTGCCTACTTCTTAACTGATCCTTAGTATTTGTAAAAATATTATGATCGGATGTTAATGACGGTAGTTGTTGACATTGACTGGGCGCCTTTGGCTTTCAAAGTAAATAAATAGTGTTGAATAATTTCGGCGGGCTGGTTAGAACCACGATAGCACAATAAGGAGGGCACCTAACCCGGTATGTCAGAAGGGTGCAGGTTCAAATCTTGCTTGTGGAATTTTTTTCAACATTTGTTTTTTTTTTTTAAATACCAAAACATCTAATGTTACTTGGTAATGAAGAAATGAGTGAATCAGGTGGAAACGCACCTTTAGCGTAGGTACTCGTAAATTCAGCATGGCGGTCTCAAGCTCGATTTGTTGTCTCTTTCAGGTTCCACTTTTAACGGTCTGCTTTATTCGACCGTCTATTGTTCAAGGGCATCTTATTTTTCTTCTTAAGGTTTCACAATCCTTAAAAGCTGCTTGATAAATAAAAAAGGAAATCTGAGACCACACTTAAAGGGAAAAAAAATGTGATGTTCGCAATTTCGTAGGGTCTTCCCAGGGGTTTGCGATAGCGGCCGCCTATCGGCCCGGGGCATCATTTGAAAGTAAATGGATTGAGTCTTTGTGACGTACAATGGTATATTTTTCATTCCTTTACTTCACTTCTTCAACTTCACTATTTATGTTCTCAGTCAATGTTCAATAAGCTTAAAGCTTCGTTGGTGGTAAGACTTGTTTCAAGTCTACCTGGCTACCAACAACTCTAAATTCGCCACATACAACAAATAAAGCTATTCTTGTATTTCCGAAAGCTAAATAAGAGTGAAATAAAAATAAAACAGGTAAATAAAATCTGTTTGAAACAATATTCACAGAGAGAGAAATGTCTGTTTCAATAAAACTATTGTTACACGATATGCATATTTAGTACAAAGGAACATGAAAATATTATTATCCGCAGAGGAGTTTCCTTAAGGACTATTGACGGCTATGAGATTTTCTACTCGCCGTACTATAGTCGTTTGTATATCGGCAGCCACTCTGCGCTTTATGAAAATATCCTTCGTTGTATCGGAGAGTAAATAAACGGGCATGCGGTGATACTACCGCGGAAATGGCATCATACAGTACGTATCGTATGGTGGCACTTTATTAATGTTATCCTTAGACGTTTGTTTTCTGCATGGTGGCATTAGTTTGTTTGTGTTGCCGCGACTTGGAATAATACCGGGATCTCTGTGTGTAACAGAGCTGTTGTTAGTGTGAGAGTGTGTTGTGGAATCACTGCAACTGCGAGTATGTGGTAGGAATAAGACCAGAATTTTAAATTAAAAATAAAATATTACGAAAAAAAAAAACACCGTGAGATACCAAACAACATTCACGATTTTTTAATTTTTTTTATTAAAATTTTTGCAACATAATATTATACGGCGGACGTAGTGCCTAAGGTATTCTCTACCAGTCAACAATAGGGTGGTGCAGAGATTACAGTAACTATATCCTATTATCCAAATAAGGGTGCGCCGTCCGTAAGTGACAAGTGTCGTATATTTTATTTGAAATGTCTTCGTCCATACTTGATTTTGATGCCGCGCGGCCATACTAATAATAATGATTTAAAAAACCGCTCGATAAATCGAAAATGTGAGACGGACGATTTGTAGTTAATTGGCGATTGTTTAGACATAAAGGTATAATTTAGATAAACTATAAGATATCAACTAAACCCGGCTCTCGTTTTCATGATTTTTGTCCAACTTAAAGGATATTGTTTTCTAAAGTTTACGCGAACACTACACATTTAAATGAAACAACTTTTTCCTCGCGTTTTACTCGCGTTTATTTTATACATGCATATTTAATATTTATCCTGACGTTTCAAATCCTTTGCAGGGTCCGTGGTCACAGGGAGACTGAGGTGTTGGTTATCTCATAATTAGTAGTTTGTATACCCTCGTTTAAATTTAATCGGGTGCGTTTCATTTAAAGGATATTGTAGAAAAAACTATAGTGTGTTATGAATTTATGCGTCGGACTAATTGTAAACACGTTCCTTTTGATACTAAATATTATTTTGTTTATGTAATATGATAGTTTTTTCATCATATATCAACTTAACCGTGACTACACTTTTGGCTTTTTTTGGTCGGCGCACCCTTAAATAAATCCCAAAATATTTATATTTAAAAGTTTTTGTATTTTATTTCGTTTTGTATTTGCTGTTACAATTGTTGGTAAAAGTCACTAAAAACTAACAACTAGACAATTTGTATAAGTAAAGCGATTAAATAAGTGTAAATAATAAAGTATGGAAAATCTTAAGAGCCTTTGTAAGATCCGCGGCATTAAACTTTATGCTATTTCCACTCACGATCCGCGTTGCGACGGATTCCCTCTTAAGTGCTCACACGCGTGTCATCATCCTCAGACATGGGAGGCATTATTGATACTTTTTAACGACAGTTTTGCTTCGTAATAGAAGTTTTATGCTTGTTTCACACGTACCACAACCACACCACGAACCACCACACCGACAAAAGGTGCGATATGGCCGGCCGCGGTGTCGCTGGTGGTCGCGTTGTGGTTCCGACGTGGTTGCGATGTAGTCGGTATCAAACACGCGGTCAAGGATGACGGTAAAATGTGGCCCGTGTGAATTTAACTATTAATTTTCATACAAGTTAGCGCCCGCCCACGTGTTGTGGTTATGGTGTGGTCGTGGTAAGTAGGTACGTGTGAAACAAGCTTAAGACTTTTATTATTCCTAAAACGAGTGTTTGATTGGCACATAACGTTAAGTATGTTGTTGCAGACTCATTTTGAGCCACTCTTTTTTTGATATTTTGTATAGTTTAAATATTATTATTTTTAATTTGTCACAATTGACTTTGATGTTTTTTATTTATTATTGTTTTGCTTGTAAATGATGATGATAAACCCATATTCCGTTTTATAAGTGCATTTTTCATTATTATAGGATTCATCTTTTCCATTGTGTATCTTCTCCGTTTCATATATGGTATTTGATTAGTGGTAGAGCTTTTTTGGCCGCCTGGCTAGCTACCACCATCTTATCTAGATATGTCGCCATATTAATGTTAGCAGCATTGTAGTGTTCTGGCAACCAGGATAGGAAGCCAGTGCCTCAATAGTTGAGGATTCCGGGTGAAGTGCGCTCTACCTTCAAACTTATCGTCACATAATATCAGGTGAAATGAAGGTTAAGTTTGTAAGGTATAAAATAATTTTATATTATAAAATTTTCTTGAGGAGCTTGATAAACACGCTCAGTCTGCGACTGCTGAGCAGCGTTCGCCAAGGTCGCTCATTTCGAGTAACCAAAAATGTATCCAGAGCTCCTCCGTGCTTCAGAAGGCACGGTTTAGCCGTTGCTCCCGGCTGCATTAGCAGTCGTAAACAACCACCAACCCCAATTAGGTCCTTGTGGTGGTTTATGGCCCGATCTCCCTGTTATAAACACATCTGTACCAAAAATGTATCAGAGCTCCTCCGTGCTTCAGAAGGCACGTTAAGCCGTTGCGCCCGGCTGCATTAGCAGTCGTAAACAACCACCAACCCCAATTAGGTCCTCGTAGTGGTTTATGGCCCGATCTCCCTGTTATAAACACATCCGTACCACAGTTGGTGATGTAGTACCCATACGCGAGTCATAATTATCTTCTTCACCACACATGTAAGGCATTAGTGACTCGTACTAAGCCTGTGACTATCATCATCATCATCATCATCAGCCCATACTAGCCCACTGCTGGACATAGGCTCTCATCCAGCTCTTGCCAGCCACCTTGCGAAGATCGTCGCTCCACCTAGTCTGAGAGCGTCCTACACTACGTTTGCCGATACGCGGTCTCCACTTGAGAACTAGTTTACCTCAACGGTTGTCGGTTCTGCGGCTAATATGACCGGCCCACTGCCACTTCAGCTTGCTGATCCGATGGGCTATGTCAACTACTTTCGTTCTCTGTCGGATCACCTCATTCCGAAGTCGATCCTTCAGAGAAACTTCGAGCATAGCCCTTTCCATAGCTCGCTGAGCGACTTTAAATTTGTGAACCAGCCCTACCGTGAGTATAAAACATATAAAACATAAATAAAAAAAAATAATAATTACAAAAAAACAATTTGGCCGTCTTATCGTTTTCAAGCGATTTCTTCCAGACAACCAGTCAGATGGATAGAGCTAATATATACTATATTAATACTAGCTGACCGGCGGACTTCGTACCGCGTTGCCAAATCTGTCCAGCCGTTTCGAAGGAGTTCAATAACATACACACGCACAGAAGATTTATTTAAATATTAATATTAAATATGTATTAATATTAGAAAACTAACATACATTGTTCTGATCCCAAGGTAAGTAGCTAAAGCACTCGTTTCGTAGAAATCAGAAAGAACCACCCAGACTCGACACAACATCGAAAAGTTCGTTTTCGACATTGACCCGACCGGGAATCGAACCCTGGATCTCACAGTTAGCGCCGCCCAAAGTCCGGCAAGCCACTCGGCCACGGAGTTAGTCAATAATATAGAATTTCATTGAAATATTACTGAATGACAGTTAGTAAGCAGTAAGTCTGTATTCAAATGTTGCTAAGGTCGAAAATCAGTTGCTGGCCCCTTTTCAGGGTTCCGTATTTTAGTATTCCGTAAAACGGGACCCTATTACTAAGACACCGCCGTCCGTCTGTCACCAGGCTGTATCTCATGAACCGTGATAGTCAGACAGTTGAAATTTTCATAGATCATGTATATGCCGCTATAACAAAAAATACTAAAAAACAGAATAAAATAAATATTAAGGAGGGCTACCATACAACAAACGTGATTTTTTTTGCTCGTTTTTGCTCGATATTGACAACGGCAACAGGTAGACGCTTGAAATATTCATAGAATATTCAAATTCAATTCAAATTCAAAATCATTTTATTCAGTTTAGGCTACAAGTAGCTCTTATGAATGTCACTATGCCATCGGTTCGTAAGTCTACTCTGGGCGGGAGATCTTGTACTGAGAAGAACCGGCAAGAAACTCAGCAAGTGTCCAGATCTTTTCTCCCTTACAGCGTCAAAAATATTGGAAAATGCCCGATCATAGCAGGACACTTTCCATTACAAATAAACACAAAACATACTTATAGAAGATAACCACAAAATGTAAAAAAAAAAAAATTCTAGGTTAACTAATTTACATCAGGCAAAAGTTTCAATTTCCACAATGTCATACAGTACCACTACAGCATTCTAGTAAAAGTCAAAAATTGTTTTAGAAGAACAAAGTCAAACTATAGTGAATAATACTAAAAATAAGATAAGTATGCAAGAGCAGACCAGCCTCCACAGGCGGCACCCGTTCACGAGTATGACATATGAGTTTTGAGATTTGAGATTGAGTTATATTATTCACTTTAAAAATAATAAATTAAATTAAAATAAAATTATTATTTAAGGGGGGCTCCCATACAACAAACGTGATTTTTTTCCAATTTTTTTCGCGGTCTTAATAACGATAACAAGTAGAAACTTGAAACATTTTTATAGATAATAGTAGGTACGGAACCCTTCGTGCGCGACTCGCACTTGGCCGGTTTTTTTAATAATTTAAGAAAAGAAGAGTCGAGAGAACACTGGGTACCGCTACCCCAGTTTAAAAATGCTTGTAATATGCGCGTACGTGTATCATTATTCAAAAGTCGAACGTGCAACTTCGCGTCAGACGACGTCGTCGCCTCGACGCCTCAGAGCGCTCGCGGGACCCACCAATCGTAAACTACACATGTTTATGACCTACGTTACTACTCGTAAAATGGACATACGCCTCTAGATTATGTATATATACGCCCAGTAGGCTGTACTAAACTTGCTACACGTTTTAATACTCCAGAGAGTTGCAAGTGAAACAATAGAGCTGTTACTTTGTAATTGAAATAGTAACGTTTTATCTTAATGTTCGTAAATACATACATATGTAAATACTCTCACGTCCTTCATCCAAAAAAGGGTAGACAGAGCTTCAAAATTACCAATTGTGAGTAAACTCCTCTTTAGTGACTTCGTCACCACATTTAGCATGATCATAGTATGGCTTGGGCTCGCCATATGGGAATCCATGACAACGAGATGGCAGATGCACTTGCCAGGGAGGGCTCGGAGACCCAACTCATTGGTCCTGAGCCGTAAATCCTCCCTAGGCGAAAACGCCTTAGGACGGAGTAAGTTCATATGCGGAGGCAGTAGAAGGCAGGCCCGATTAACCATCAGTGCCTTGACAGGGCACTATGCCACAAAACAAATGCTTCACAGAATGCAGCTATCAACAAATAGCTTGTGTAGGGCATGTGGGGAGGAAACGGAGTCAATGCAGCACCTACTGTGTGACTGCGACTCTCTGGCGAGGAAAAGAATGGGACTCCTGGGGTGGGCATATCCGAAACCTGAGGACTTCAGGCTCTTCGCTCTTAAAGACGTTGCCAAACTTATGGCATCTATCTTTACAGAGGAAGAAGAGTGAAAGGATGGAGTTGCACAACAGATCCCGATGGGTCGAAGTGTTACTGCAAGAGGGAAAATAAGATAAGAAGGGTTAGGGCTCTGAGATGGAATAGATAATATCAGTGACAGGGTGCTAGTCGATTGCCTGATGGGTAATGGTCTTAGAACTCTTGTCCCGTAGTCGGCTCTTACGACCTGTACGGGAAATTTGGCAGCTGATACATCATTTTCACTTGCTAGACAAGCAAGGGCAATAACTACTGGTACTCACCATTTGTTAGGTAGTGTGCCTATTGCGACCTTATTTCTCTACTATATCATTTTGTAAATGTCGTTACTTATACTAGTGGTCGCCCAGTGGTCGAAATTCAACCGCCATCCTAAGCAATGAAAAATTAAAAAAGATAGAATGTGAGTTTGGATTGGCATTGACAGATTTCGGGCGCTCGGCTCCTCTTCCATTTTTGAAATTTTTGAAAAGAGTATGCGTGTGTATGTGTCAAATACATGGTAGTATGTGAAATGTTTGTTTATGTATGTATTTTTTATACATAATTAAAAAAAAATATTAACATTCTGCAATGCTTCTCTATATAAACTATAAGTGTGCGAAATTTCATACTCCTCCGTCCGCGCAATTTTCGTAAAAAGGGGTACAAAGTTTTGCTTCACGTATTATTATATAGTTTAAAGCTGTAGAGTTTCTTGCGCCCATTCTTCTCCACAGCTAAAAATAGACGTCCTGAATGGGTAGTAGGTAAAAAAATGTTTGGACGATTCAAAAGCACTTTTCTAAAGCTTATTTGAATAAAAAATATTTGAATTTAACTTTGACTACTGGAACGAGTAAAAGTTAACTACTAATTTACTTGGGATAGACAACTTGGCAAATGAACTTGGTTGGTTAGTTCCTACTTCGAAACTAGATGGCGCTGATTCGATTTCCTACAAATTGCAGTTAATCTTTACTCGATGTAACAGTAAAAAGAACTCGCATAGCCATGGTCATAGCCTCATATCTTTTTCTGCTGCTAAGCATCTCTAAGATAAAACGATGGAATTTCGTTCCGTTCCAGTTAGAAGGGTATGCGATCCTGCAAAATAACAACCAAGCGAAGTAAGCAGGAGACGAGATCTCTCCTTCTCCTTTTTAACCTAGTTATAAATACGCTAAAACTTTCAACCCTTTTCAATCACCCTGGCGTGGCGGCTGGTGAGGGGAAGTACGAGAGTTGAAATGGGCATGCCAAATTTAAATGTTTGGTCGTGCTCTGGAGTAAAGTCTTACATAAACATCTGCATTTCCCCGGTAGCAGTGGCATACCTTATGTATTTTCTATTGTATAAAAAAAAGGAGCTCGATGGCGCAGTTGTTAACGCGCCAGATCTGCGAGTGCTGAGGTTAAGCAACTTTCGCAAAGGCCGGTCATCGGATGGGTGACTAAAAAATTATCATCTCGAGCTTCTCCGTGCTTCGGAAGGCACGTTAACCGTTGGTTCCGGCTGCATTAGCAGTCGTTAATAACCACCAATCCGCACTGGGCCCGCGTGGTGGTTTATGGCCCGTTCTCCCTATCCATCCATAGGGAAGGCTCGTGCCCCTGCAGTGGGGACATAAAATGAGCTGATGATGATGATGATGATGATAAAAAAAAGCTTCAAACCTCAACTTTCCAGCGCTTCAAGTTTGATATGCGAAATAAATCTTGAATTAGAACAAAAAGCCCAAAATAGATTCCTCATTCAATATTCATGGCACACCACACGGCCATTAATAGCAAAAACTTCATCGGACAGGAATTGCGGTTTGGAGTTTTGGAATCGCTCAAATATTTCCGCTTTAATTAATTCCTGTTGGCATTTTTATTTGAGCCTCGGGGTTTATTGTTTACCAGCTGACCCGGCGGATTTCATACCGCTTTGACAGTTTCCATCATTGAGTTGAATATATACTACTCAAAAGAAAATAAGGGCCACTTACATATTTCTGTTTTTGAGTAAATTTTTAGATGTAAACTAATTAATAAGTGACTAATTAATGATGTCCGGCCTCCTTCAGTATCCAACCTCTTTAATGCTGGTGTTTAAGTCTTATAGCTGGCCAGAAATTGAAGCAAATAAAAAAAAACGAGTTTCAGGTCAAATTCCTTTCAGATGGAATCACAATTTTATTCTGTTAAAATACTATTTCTGTCCATCTTTTGCTTCTTTTAACATCTTTTGTTAATAATGCCACGTCAACGAAGGCATATGGATACCATTACTGCCACCAGAGCCGTTACATTGTTTGCTGAAGGTCATTCACAGCGGTCTGTAGCTTTTTCGTAGGGTTTCTCTCGCCGAGCCATCCAAAATGTGTGGGATCGGTTCCAAGAGACTGGCAGTGTTGCAAGAAGGCCTGTATCGGGCAGGGTGCGAGTGACTACGGCACAAGAGGATCGCTACATCCGATTGAGTGCCCGTCGAGAGCGCTCTGTGACGGCACGTAAGTTACAAAATCGCCTACGGTTGACAACGGGGACTCGTGTTAGTGACCAAACGATACGTAATCGACTGCATGAAGAACAGCAAAGGTCCAGACGCCGAGTAGTACGAATTCCTTTATCTAGGGTTCAACGTGGAAATCGTTTAAGTTTTTGCCGCGAACATTCAGATTGGAGCATGAATCAATGGGGTATGGTGCTCTTCACAGATGAGTGTAAAGTGAAGCTTTGTAGTGATGATCGGCGGATTAGAGTATGGAGACGACAGGGTGAGAGATTTTCCGATGTCTGCATCAAGGAAATTGACCGCTTTGGAGGTCCTAGTGTGATGGTTTGGGCTGGGATTAGCTTACAAGGCAAAACTGAGCTGGTTTTCTTAAATCAAGGCACAGTAACTGCACAACGGTACATCGATGAAGTCATCAGGCCTCATGTGATTCCATTCTCACAGAGAGTGGGGCCAGGGTTCTGGTTAATGCATGACAATGCCCGCCCACACACAGCTCGGGTCACTCAGACTGTACTGGATGACTCCCATATTCGTGTCCTACCATGGCCAGCGTATAGTCCGGATTTAAATCCAATAGAGCATATGTGGGACCAATTAAAACGAAGGGTTAGGGAGTATGAGCAAGAGGTTCACAACCAGCAACAGCTTATGGATGCTCTGACACGTGCGTGGGAAGAGATACCTGATGAAAACATCAGAAACTTAATCGAGAGTATGCATTCAAGGCTCCAGGAGTGTGAAAACAGGAGAGGAGGACACACCCGTTACTAAACCATTAAAAAAACAGCTTGTGTCAGTTTTTGTTTTGTTTTGCAAAGAGTTTCTGTTTAGTTTTTGCTGTTGACAATGGACTAATTTCATGTTAATTGAAATAAGTGAAACAATTGACTACACAATTAAATGGTTATTAGCATAAGTTAAAACAAAAGCTTTGTTACATGTTATTTTAATAAATATACATTACTGTTTACTATATTTTACACGTAGCAATCAAAATACTTAGTGGCCCCTATTTTCTTTTGAGTAGTATATATCAATGGTTTCCATGACAACAAAACAAACAAATCATTCTGTATTGGAAAATTAAATTGTCGTTACTTTATAATATCATTGGTTTTTAGTATTTTATGATTTTTTTTAATATAGCCTACGTTACTTAGCGCTAATGTAGCATTCTAATGGTGAAAGAATTTTTTCCATCGGTCCAGTAGTTTTTGACTTTATTCGTTGCAAACATACATACATACATACAAAAATACAAAGGTTTCCTCTTTATAATATTAATATAGATTATTAAGTATTAAGTATAGATAGATAACTTCTGCCTATAGGATTTGTAGATTATTAGTAAATAGCCTATGACTGTCCCACAGCTGGGCAAAGGCCTCGCCAAATGCGGGTTGTTTATCACAAGCTCTGGCTATACATCGAAAAACCGAAACACACTTTGCCCGACGTGAGCATTGAAACAGGGACCTTTCAGTATCGGGCCGAGCGCTCTGCCACTCGGCCTCGGAGGCGTTATACAATATGTTGATTTACACCTGCGCCATATATATAGCAGCGGTTCATATTGCTTATACTTATTACAAAAAATTATTAAAAAAAAACATATTTTAAAAATCTGTAAATGGGCAACGGGGGTAGGTGCGTATGCGTAAGCGTAAGCGTAGGCCACTTTATGTAAGGTCGTCGACCCGCCCGCTGCGCTTTATTACCTACTATGGTCCGGTCCGCTAATTCTCGTTAGACGACCGACGGTCGCTATTCTGATTTACACTAATTTTATTAATTAATCGGTTCCTTATTATTTGCTCGGTGTTAAAAGTATTTTTAGTTTTAGGTCGACGACCTTACGTAAAGTGGCCTGAGATTACGCTTACGCATACGTATCTACTTTTGTTGCTTATTTACAAATTTTTAAGATATGTTTTTTTTTCATTTTTTTATAATTCATTTGTAATAAGTATAAGCAATATGACCGCTGCTATGAATATGCCGAAGAGGCAAATCAACATATTGTATATTATATTACTAGCTTTTGTTTGCGTCGTTGCTCACATGGGCTACACGACCTGTAATTGTTTTTAATAAAAGCAAAACTTATTTAAGGTAAAAAAGTGTCTATGGATAATCCTGAAACACTTCATAATTTTTAACCAGGCTAAATATCGGAAGATATAACTTTTATAATGACAGATTGCCATACAAACTTTAAACCCCTATTTAACCTCTTTATGGGAGGTTTTTCCAAAAATGCTATAACACGTCATTCTTTATTTTTATTGAAAAATCTAAAGATCGATTAAATTATTCATTTTTATACTTACTAACTTATTATTTTAAAAATATGGATTTGCCCAAAAAAACTTTCTTCCCTTTTTTACTCCTTATATGGAAAATAAACAGAATTCCTGAGACACGTCATTCTTTATTTCTTTTCAAAAAGCCAAATACCAATTTTCATGTATTTTACTTAAAAACTGAGAGACTTTCATACAATCTTTCACCCCCTATTTGAGGTATGATTTCCGTAAAATCCTTTCTTAGTGGCTGGTTACGTCACTCAACTAACTTATAGTCTAAATTTCATTTAATTAGCTTCAGCGGTTTCAGCTCGGCGATGATGAATCAGTCAGGACAAGTCATTATATTTATATAGATTAGTCTATCCTATAGTCATTTGGTTTTCAAGCAGTGAACAGCACACTCAGGATCACCTTGCATTCTCAGAATAGCTGCCGTGTTTCTGTTAGGAGTTAGTAGTCGATATTTGTGGTGTGGCTTGCACTCTTATCAGTATATATACCATAATTATTAAAAACAAAACTATATCGTAAGAAATAAATTTAAGCGGAGTTAATATAAACTAATTAGTAAAAGTATCACACCTTTTTTATACCCGACGTTTTGACCGTGTTATAGCGGCCGTAAGTGAGTTTAAAAGTGTATATATCGTTATAATCATCAATCCATTGTACCAGGTTTTTCGCAGAAGGCCCGTGGGTCAAAGCTTAAAAGAGTTTTTATTGTACCTGTCAAATTACAACCAACTTTGGATCGGATAAGAACTTCATGCTACGGCCTCTGATCTTAAGTCCGCTGATGAATTACAGAAGAAAACAAGGCTGATATTTAAATCATTCAATAATAAACTTTATAGAAAAGATAGGTGAGCGTCGCGTCTGCCCGTCGTTTAATTTAAAATTAATGAGCTCAAAGAGATTGAAATTGAAAAAAAGGGGATCTTAATCTGATTGTAATATAAATCGGCGTGTGACAGGGAGGTATTAAGTAGTATTGACGGTTGGCCGTGCTTCAGAATAACGGAAATTGCTCTGTTGAGCCATGCAGCCGGTGGACGCGATAACTGTTTTGATTTTAACTTTTGATTTAATTTTGTCAACGCCTTTTCGGATATTTTCCTAAAGGCTTTCTTTTATTAGTTCGTTGTTTAAGATGGCAAATAAGTATACGGCTCGCCTGATGAGCAGTGTTGCCGGAGCATGGTTTTTTTAAATTTCTGAACCTGCAATTTCTGAATTGCAAGATACAGGAATATAGGAGCAGGCACACAATAATTTTACCTAGTTAAAATGCTTATGCATACCGGGGCTTGGGCAAAACCGGATTATGTGGGAATCTCCTTCTCTTCCGTGGTCTAGGTACTAAAAGCTCGACGTAGTATCAACCCTTCTCTGGATTGCTCAATGGAATCACTAAGAGAGTTAAGCTACAGGCACACTATAGCATTTAGGTATAACATCAAACCGGAACAGAGCAATACAAGTCAATGCTGCTTTGCAGCAGAATTTGGCATTGAGGTGGTCGTCATCCAGTTGGATTCTGAGTTTGCTTATTGTTTCAGACTGCATTTTCAGCTTTACCGGGATTTTTTTTGGGTCGGCGAGAAACTTAAAGGGTTCCTCAAGACGTGTGAAACGAATCACCGTCAGAGGTTTTCTAGAGGGAACGATATTACGCACTAGTGCGTGTCCCCGTGCTCTACTAGATTCTCCGAGGGGTTCGGATCGGATCGGGGAGCGAAACAACCCGAGGGCGCGGGTCGGGGGGGGGGGGGTTTAGGGGGAAACGCCCAGGTACATGTCTATACCTGGTATAGAGCGGGTTTGAACCAGCTCGTCGTACCCTTGTTCTACGAGTACGGTGTCTTGGGCCTAAACTAGTGTGCATGTTTATTTATTTACAAGTTTTTGTACACACATAAAAGGGTAACAAAATAAGCTCTACGGGTGAATGTAGTATAAGGGCGCTGCTTATTTCAGTTTAATCTGTAAATGTGTAGATCGAGCGGGGTGGATTCTGGATGAAGCGAATGAGCCATTACCCAAGACTTTTGTAACTATCATTCCGAAGACCTTGCCTTTCATGGTTCGCGCACATTCTTGCGAACTCGAAGGATTGATGCAAACTAAGTTAGTAATTTAATCTAAACTTATAATGTAGGTACATCGCCGTTTCAAAGGTTTGTTAAAACACGCTGATGGTACGGTAAAAAGGTTTTGTATAACTAAAAATGCAAATTATAAATTTAATTTTATTTACAAGCTGCTCAGTAACGATTCAAACTAAATGTGTGTAATTCCTATTAAAATTTTTAGTATTAGCTTTAATAATAAACATAGTTTAAGCTTTGTTATCGTCATGTAAACTTATAGCCTATATTCTGTCCCAATGCTGGGCAAATGCCTCCATCATTGAAATCAAGTCATGACTACAATTGATGGGTATTCTACAAACAATTAAAATTCTATTGTGTCTGTATTCACAGCAGGCGACAGGTTAAAAAACAGAGTATTAGTTATTCCGTGTTTTGTCTCTTTTCATCATCATCAGCTCATTCTATGTCCCCACTGCTGGAGCACAAGCCTTCCCTATGGATAGATAGGGAGTACGGGCCATAAACCACCACGCGGGCCCAGTGCGGATTGGTGGTTGTTAACGACTGCAAATGCAGCCGGAACCAACGGCTTTACGTGCCTTCCGAAGCACGGAGGAGCTCGAGATGATAAATTTTTGGTCACCCATCCGATGACCGGCCTTTGCGAAAGTTGCTTAACCTCAGCACTCGCAGACCGGGCGCGTTAACCACTGCGCCATCGAGCTCCTCCATTTAAGTACTTACGACTTATTAAAATACAAGTAAACTAAGGCAAAGTGCAGGTTAAGACTATATTGTGCTGTTTTTCGTTGCTTAAATTATTCTATTTTGTTTAGCTTCTTTATTTATAATATATATAATAATAAACCTGAATAAATTGTATGTCAAAATATAATTATTAAGCAAGTGGATCAGTACAAGCATCGAATTATATGTATATAGGGTGACGGACCCAATTATGAGCACTTTAAGAGGTCATTCAATTTCAACTCTAAATATTTCATATATTACAATAATCTATAACTTTTGTGTTGCGTTAATAATGTTGAGAATATAATCACCTGTTTTGTAAAGTAAGATTTTTTAAATATTTGTAGTCATTATTGAGTCAAAATTACAATTAATAAAAAAACAAGCCTAACACCATTCATCAGCACAGTCATCACCAATTAATATCACCTACTTACCCAATTATGAGCACTGTGAATTGTAATACGTTTTAAGGGCTGAAAAATAAAATATCCTTCAAAATTTAGTACTCTTTTTTATTGTTAATCAGTCTCTTAACATTTCTATTAATTATAGCACGTCAAAATGTATCTAAACAACTAACTTTTTCAAATTTCAGTCGACTATAATGGACAGACCTTTGGAATTAGGAACATTACCTTTACTAGTTAGATAAACTATAAAATAATTAATCTTAAAATGAAACCATACAGTTATTTGCTTAAAACTAGGAAAATAAGTAGGTAACCATAAATTCTTTGTTTAAAACTAGGAACCAGTAAAGTAAAGGCAGAGCAATACAAACGTTACTTAAAAATTATTTACATAAAAACTGTTTTTCTCAGTCATTAGTTTAGTCTTCAGTCAGTATCTTTTCTAATTCGTTGATTGTGTATTTTAACTTGTTTTCTTTTTATTCTTAATAATTCTATTATTTCTCGGAACATTAAATGTTTTAGAAGCTTGTTTTTTGGCATGCCATGCTTTACTTCTTCTAATACTCTTTTCAAATTCTCCTCAGTAAGTATACTGTTTTCTTCTCACAATATTTTTTTTTTCATTAATAGGGTTTTTTGTTGTTTTTGATGGGTTCATCTTGAGAGATCTGAAACATGTAAAAATAATCTAACAAAACCAAATATCAGCATAGTTTTGAACCAAATATCAGCACCATGATGATAAATGGTAAATGGATTTTCAGCACGGGGCTGTAATTTGGAAAGCTAGGCTAAAATCACTTTTTACACAACACTCAACCATACTCTTAGTTACACACAGTCCATTTTTAAAGAAAAACATTATTTATGATTATTTCTATTTTACCCAACTATCAGCAGATGTGATGATAATTGGAAAACTTGAAATTTTTTCATCCAGATATTGGCACCATATATATTTCTTGTAAGTAATAAAATATCCTTAAAATTATTTCAATTTAGGATGCGAAAAACGTTAAGAATGTGTTTAAATACCAGTATTTATTAATAGTGCTTTAATCGCATTACTAAATGACTAATAAACGTAAGAAAAATCTTACCCTTGATGTGTCAGATTGGCCGAAAATCACTTTTAATCACACAACGTTCACTTCTACTCAAGAATACGGCGCCATAATAAATGTCAAACTATACACAGTGTTGCTAGTACAATAATATAAAACCATCAGAACGCGTTTTTTCCCTTGCATCTTTGAAATCATAGATATTTATCTTATATTATTAGTTTTTTTTCGACGTGCTGATAAACTGGTGCAGTGCTAGTATTTGGGTCATTCACCCTATATGTCTTTATTGTGACCGGCAGCGTGACGTCACGCCGCCCGCCAGGCGCATTGTGATCCTTCACGGAAAAACAAAACCAGGTGGTGATTTTTAAAATTTTTGAAAAAATATTGTGAAGTTATTAGCAGTACTACAGAAAAAAAATTAATGTCATATTTTAAGTTGAACTAATAGAATAGAAAAAAAAAATGAAAAAAAACCCGCTCCCATCCATTGATCGAAGATATTTTTTGAGAGGATTTAAGCTACTCCGTCAGTTAAAAAAAGAAAGTAAATAATTAGCGTATAAACCTACCACTGCTGGGCAAAGGTCTTCATCGTTGAAATCAAGTCATCGCTACATGGTGGGTAATTGGGTATTGACTTTAAAAACAAAGGATAACAGAATGTTGCGTGAGCTGGTAAGTCCACCATTTTGTGATAGAAAGTTGATAGCCAAATATGAAATATACTAATATTTTAAAATAAAATAATACGTATTCATAATACGTGTGACGGAAAATGTTGATGCATTTTATGCTGAAACTTGGCAAAGACCTCATTTATAAATTGTGGCGTTTCAAGCTCTCCCACGATTTGGCAACTGACAGTACTTATGCCTTGACATCGATAAGAATAATACAATATTTGTTTATATGCTAACAGTGCGGTGTTAAATAACGCTATCAAATAAGTGTTTACACATTACGTTATCGTTACCGGAGGCCTATATAAGGCTGCTAAGTCTGCGATTGCTAAGGTTAGGCAACTTTCGCAAAGGCCGGTCGTCGGATGGGTGACCAAAAATGTATCATCTCGTGCTCCTCCGTACTTTGGAAGGCATGTTAAGCTGTTGGTCCCGGCTGCATTAGCAGTCGTTAACAACCACCAATCCGCACTGGGTCCGCCTGGTGGTTTATGGCCCGTGTAGGGATCCATCCATAGGGAAGGTTCGTGCCTCAGCAGTGGGGACATAAAAATGAGCTGGTAATGTGATGATGATGATGTGCGTGGTAACTAAGCAGTGCGTGAGGAAAAAACCATCAAATGGATTACTTCCAATCCACCAATGATGGAAAAAATCTACCAATTAGATATTTTCCTTGGACAAAAAAATTCTTGAGTACAAAAATTGTAACTAACAACCACGCCCTGCACACTTTTCTTACTCACACAACTCTGGAGAAAAAGCATCCTTAGTTATATGCACTAAGCACTTTAACGAGCTTCCTTTTGGCGCCTGTGCATCCGATGTCACCACCGTAACATTGTATTAATACAATTAAAATCATAAATTTACTCTATGCTACAACAAATAAAAGCAATAAAAAATGTATTTTTTTTAATTTTTTTTTAATATAAGAAAGAGGCAAACGAGCAGGCGAGTCACTTGATGGAGAGTAATCACCGCCGCCCATGGACACCCGCAAAACCAGAGGAATCGCAGACGCGTTGCCGGCCTAAAATTTGTTAATGCATAGGCCGAGATCTCAAAAAGCGATTGAAGTCACTTTTGGGTAGTAAACTCCTTGATTTAACTGAAACCTATGCGGGCGGGCAATCACAAAACACGCAAAACAATTTTATCTCAACTATGAGAACCTTTTAGAAAACATTTCAAAGGAAAACAGCTTGGAAATAACTTTCAACCTTTATGGAATTAATCACTATGAGGACGGGAGCATTTCAATATGTATTTGTTTTAAAATCTTATACGAAAGAGCTTATGATGCAAAATGACAAACAAAAAATATACTCGCGTTTATTTTACTCATTACTTTTTAATGTTTGTCCTGACGTCCATTAAAAAGTAATGTGTAAAATAAACGCGAGTAGATCCGTAAAAGTTGTTTCATTTCAATGTACATGTAGTGTTCGCGTAAACTTTAAAAAACAATATGTGAAAAAATATACTAAAAAGGTTTTTTTGTTAATATATAATATTATTATAAATAAACAATACTTTCTTTGTTAATAGATGATTATGAATGATAATTGAAATTAGTAGTGACAAATTATATTATGTTTCAGTAATTCAAATTCAAATTGTTTATTTGCTATAAATAAGGTAGCATTACTTAAAATGTGGTGTTGCAATAAATTTGTAGGGTTTTCAACAGCATGCAAACATAATTTATTATTTACGTAGAATCTAATTTGTGTAATTTATTACAGAACAAAATATCCCGCCGTCTTTCTTTTTTAAAGCACATAGGTTAGCGCCATAGAGTATACCGGTGATGTTCTGTGGAACATTTCCGGCAAGCATGATATTACAAAGATGGGTAATTTTGGTGAGAAGAACTCTGCCAGCGTCTCCAGAGGTACCAGAAACCAAATCTTTGAAATGTTGCGGACTCCGTACCGCATTTCTTTTTTTTTCTTTTTTTTAAATATAGCCTATGTTACTCAGCGCTAAAGTAGCATTCTAATGGTGAAAGAATTTTTTAATTCGGTCCAGTCCTTTTTAAGTTTATTCGTTGCTAACATACATTCATACAAAAATACAAAGCTTTCCTCTTTATAATATTAGTATAGATATAAAGATGTGGGGGCTTTACAGAGATCTCACGCGGACTCCTCACGAGAATTTGAAAAGTGACGTTGCACTATCCATATTCATTGTCTATACCAAGACCTTTACAAGCTCAAAGCATCTCTTGCTGGAACGTAAAACCTTTGAAGCCCGATGAAGCTGAAAATGCCGTTTAAGGCAATCTGCAAACTCTCTCAAAAAAAAAAGTTAAACCATAATACAATTATGTAGGCATAGGCGCAAAAAGGTAACGGCAGCCAGTGCAAGCTGACGGCTCGTACAGCCTTAATTTATATTTTAATCAACGGCCAGCGCTCGGCAACGGATATGACTGACATCCTCTTCTGACTCTATTTACCCGTAAAACATTTTAAACTGTTTCCACAGCTACACATCGATTATCGACTCAAACGCTTTGCAAATTAGAACTATTTTGGTATGTCGTAGGGAAACTCTTCTTGTGTACTTACTAGGCTGTGCTTATAGCGTATTAACTCGCTTCCTTTAACAGCTTTTGGCGCGATGCCATAGGAAGTCGGAAGGCAAAACTTTGTAGTTTCTAATCAACCACTTTCTAGTAGGTTTTTGTGGTCCATGAATGTGGCATTCGTGACTATAATCACTAATGGTTTGAATGGTGCAGACGAAGCTAAGAAATCTTTCGTAAAGCTCTTTTATTCACACTCTATCTGAGTTTCAATAAAATGTTTGATACGTCTACATAAGGTTCATTTTTCAATGCAGCTGGTAACAACGAAGTGTGCCGACTTTTGCCACATTTATAAGGATTCTTGGAAATGTCACACGACCGCAATGTAGTCGACTATTAAGTTTATTTATGTTCGTTTCAATGAGTTATATTTGTAGGCGTATTGGCGCAGATAGGTACAGTCAGTAGGTAGCAAATGATCGACGCATACTAAATCTATACTAATATTATAAAGCTGAAGAGTTTGTTTGTTTGTTTGTTTGGTTGAACGCGCTAATCTCAGGAACTACTGGTTCGATGGGAGCGCACTGCACCTGGATCCAATTGCTTATTTTATTGATCACAAAGACAAAGTCAAAGTCAAATAATTTATTCAACAGGAGCTTTCATAGGCACTTATTGACGTCAAAACTATAAATACCAATTTTTTTTATTAATTAAAACTAAAAAAATTGTTTATACTTAACTACTGAATCTACCACCAG
Source organism: Eudonia mercurella (assembly GCA_963082485.1). NCBI lineage: Eukaryota > Metazoa > Arthropoda > Insecta > Lepidoptera > Crambidae > Eudonia > Eudonia mercurella. The sequence goes on from OY720025.1 coordinate 9,349,991, forward strand.
TTCGGATTTTGGGAGAGCCTTCGACCGATGAAGAAACTCACGAGGCTTATTTCTTTTTCACTTTTTTTTTCGCACAAGTTGCCTATCAATAAAATTTTTGCTGTCAGTACTAGTAAGACCCTTCTGAATGCTAATTTGTGAAAAAACAACATTTCAACTAGTTATATAAACTAGTGGTCGCCCAGTGGTCGAAAGTCGACCGTATTTTTATTAAGGCTGCACGGATTGTATCCTACTAAGCAATGAAAAATTAAAAAAGATCTGTAAAAACTATAAGTGGGCGAAATTTCATACTCCTCCATCCGCGCAATTGTCGTAAAAAAGGGTACAAAGTTTTTGCTACACGTATTAATATATAGATAACAACCAAAATTTAGGACCATCCGCCCTTTCTAAAACAATACTTAACCTACTTCTTACAGTATTTTCGATAGTTTACTCCTTCCATATCGATAGATACTGACAAAATATTTATAGCAGCTCAAAATACCGGTGGAAGGAAGGGGGCTATTCTCGACCCTCGTCTTCGCTGTTAACTCATAAATTTGTCGAATCGCATTACGCGAACGCTTCGGATCCGCCCCGGGTTCTCGTCGATAACTCTTGATTATGTAACCGAGAGATATTTAGTAGAGAATTGAGTTTAACCACTGGTTAGGTATGTTTATCTTGATGATTGATAGAACAGGAAATTTTGATTAATAAAAACAAGACATTTTATTTGGTAATGTATGGAACATTTTCGGCGATGTACGGCTACACGAAGACATTTAATTTGTAGATACTTTTACAAAATTTTTAAAATATTAATTTGAAGAATATAAAATTATGCTTATTTGAATTATTATTGTTTTATCTGGGCCTCATCATCTCATTTTATGTCCCCACTGCTGGGGTACGAGTCTTCCTATGGATGGATAGGGAGAACGGGCCATAAACCACCACGCGGGCCCAGTGCGGATTGGTGGTTGTTAACGACTGCTAATGCACCGGGACCAACTTCTTTACTTGCCTTCCGAAGCACGGAGGAGCTCGAGATGATACATTTTTGGTCACCCATCCGATGACGGGCTTTTGCGAATGTTGCTTAACCTCAGCACTCGCAGACCGGGCGCGTTAACCACTGCGCCATCGAGCTCCTCATCACCATCTCATCTGGGCATCAGGGAATGCCTAATTGTTAGAATTCTTAGAAACCATATTACCAAAAGTCAAATTTTGATCAACCATCATCAGTCTATAAATGGTATGAGGATATCAGGCTCTAACTCACCACGCTGGCCAAATTCAGCAATGTAAGTGTGCCTATCAAAATATATAACAAAAAAAGTTTGCTTGGGTGTCATTCTGAAAAAATTGGTCCTTCGAGCCGGATAGAAAGTTGTGAAAAGTTACAAAATAAATTAAGTTCATCTTTTACACTAATCTCCCTAAATTCATTATGTGGGATAAAGCCTAAACATGTAGTTGTTTGACTAGTCGGTTGGTAACGTTGATGCAACGGGCAGGTGAAGCGCACGAAGGAGCTGGTGGCGGGCGGCGTTACGCAACCGACCTTGCGGAATCAGTATAGGGGATCATTCCACAGCGCACAGCGCACAGCTTAGATGCGCGATGGCAGATTGCTACAAATATTTACGGTACACTTAAAAGATTTTAATGACAGCGTAACAGTTAACGCCTCGGTGGCCGAGTGGCAGAGCGCTCGGCCCGATATCTGAAGGTCCCAAGTTCAAATGTATTTAAGATTTTTCGATGCATAGCTCGGGTTTGTTATCACCAACCCGCATTTGGCAAGCGTGATGATTAAACCAATACCTATCAATGGTAGCGATGCCTTAATTTCAATGATGGAGGCCTTTGCCCAGCAGTGGGACAGTTACAGGCTGTTTTATACTTACTTACTTACGACAGTTGAATATTGACTTATTATAACCAGTGGTCGGCGTAGGTAGTGCCATATGGGGTGAATGACCACAAATGTATATATTAACATGAACGTGCCCCGGGATTAGGGATTGTTAAATGCCTTATTCTAAAAAAAGAAAGAGACAATAGCATGATTTCTTTTTTGCACGAGTGTCTACATCGCAGCGTGTCAATGCTGTATCCCAATTAACTTTGTTTTCTTAGCGAGTACAACGCGGGTAAAGCCGTGTCAAAAAACTAGTATTGGTGTACACTTAGATAATTACGACTCGTTGTCAAGAAATAGTATGGACATATAGACATCACTACAGATTTAAAACAGTGTTTGTAGTAGTACTAGTTGGTCATAACGCTTATAGCAACGAAATTGTTTTTATGAAACTGCTATTCTCTTATTGCTTACAAGGTAAGTATTTATAGTAAAAAAAAATGGAGACATTTTAAGGGTGCGCACATTTAATTTATATTTTTGTGTGAAGCAGCTGAAAAAGCTAAAGCTTGCAAATACAGGGGTCTAGGCTCCGAATATGATTTTGTCCCATTCGGTGTCGAGACCCTTGGTCCGTGGGGTCCTAGCGCTATAAGGCTGTTTAAGGAAATAGCAAAAAGGTTAGTCGACATCACAGGAGACCGAAGAGCTGGCAGCTACCTCGGACAAAGAATTAGTCTAGCTATTCAAAGGAGGAACGCTGCCAGTATCTTCGGAACCTTGCCTAAAGGGACTCCTTTTAATAATTTATTTTAGTTATATTATTATATTTTTTAAGGTTTTTAGTTTTAGGTTCAGAATAATATTTTAACTAATAAATTATTAAATTTACATAAATTACATAATTTACATTAATTTACATAAATTAAATGTAGGCAATATTTGATTAAAGGTGATTTTTACAATTCCGGGATTTTGAGATGATGGTATGTCCACGTTATGCCACGGTCGACGCATCTCGTGAAATAGCTCTCTCTACCTTCGCCGGCCACTGCTTATAACTCAACACGCTGCACTAAACTTATAACGTTAAAACGTTATAAGTGTGTAGTTCCGTCAATAAACAAAACATAAGTTATCTTCTGTGTCATATAAAAGAAATTAGTCTTTCGAGCCGGTTAGGAGGTTGTAAAAGGTTACAACGTAAAATAAGCTATAAGAAATAGGTCCTTCGAGCCGGTTAGGAGGTTGTAATAGGTCACAACGTAAAATAAGCTATTCATTGATGGATAGGATTATAAGTTCACGATAGAGTCAAGGGCAGCACAGTAATCAGAAGCTGCGGTGGCTTCTAAAAAATAATTTCTTTATTATACCGCCTGCCCGTATACTACGCAACCAGCTTTGAATCACCGCAGTATAGGGAATCATTCCACAGCGCACAGCTTACTACTACGAATATTTTCAGTACAATTAAAATATTTTAATGACAGTTGAAGATTGACTTATAAAAGTCAACACGCGGCGCTAAACCATTGTAACGATATAAGTGTACTTACGTCAACAAACAAAACATAACTTGTCTTCTGAGTCATACTAAAGAAATTGGTCCTGTGAGCCTGCGAGGTTTAAAAGATAAAATTTTTAAAAAGCTATTCAATGGATAGGTATACACTTTTAAACTTTCTCGTTCCATAGTTACAGAATTTAAACGGGGATTAATTAACGCAAACTAATAAGTAAAGAAAGTAGGACCTTTTACTAATTAGTATGCGTTAATCCCCGTTTAAATTCAATGGATAGGGTTTTTAGTCCACGATATAGTCAAGGGTAGCAAAGGTAATCAGAGTGGTGGCTTCTAAAATATAATTTCTTTATTATACCGCCTACCCGTGTACTATTCGTACGCAACCAGCTTTGTGGAATCACCGCAGTACAGGGGATCATTCCACAGCGCACAGCTTACAAGCGCGATGGCGGATCACTCCGAATATTTATGGTACAGTTGAAACGTAAGTTGTGTATGGAGATACCTTGGCTTATTGCGAATTTCTATGTTAAAAGCCTGACAATGTTTTTCTGTTTTGTATAGTTTACTTCAGGCGTTTGAGCTATTTTTGGTTGCAATGGATATCTCTGACCTTTTTAGGGTGGTATCGGATTATGTTATGTTTTACGATATTGTAATATTTATTAAAGCTGTGGAGATTCTTGCGCCCATTCTTCTCCACAGCTAAAAAATAGACGTCCTAAATGGGTAGTAGGTAAAGAATGTATGAACGATTCAAAAGCACTTTCTTAAGTTTATTTGAATAAAACATTTTGACTTTGACTTTGACTTTAATACTTTCTAGAAACTTGTGAAAATAACGTTTAAAAATATACATCAAAATGAGTGTTAATATTGTAGCATCAGCGGTTTTGCGTGCTATTAGGACTAACTGAATGGCGACTACATATTTCTGTCGTCAAGCAGCAGAAAGGTACTTGATCTAGTAATATTGCAAGCCACAGAAGCAAAAGTAGGTACTGAAGCTTAAGGGTCCTTGGTGTCACGAGCGTCCATAGCTTGCGTTGGCCGCTTTCCATCGGGCGAGCCGTATGCTCGTTTGGAGGCTTAGTGTCAAATAGACGTTTGACAGTGTTTTTATTAAGGCTTCTTCTATTTTATGTGTCTAATGCAACCAAATATTTATTTCCGTGTCCATCAATTATTAGATTTATCATGTATAAAAAATTTCCTTTAGTTGAAAAATTCCTTCGTGCGATTAGCACATTTAGCCAGTGTTAAAGTAATTTTTCTTACAAGTAATAATTAAATAACAGGTGAATAAACAATATTTCCTTCCTGTATGATGATGATGATGAATGATAATAGAAATGAGAAGTGGGCTTCGCTAAGTCCTCACGCGGACTTCATGAGAGAATTTGAAAATTGCTGTTGCACTGTTTTGTTTCATTAGCCAACACTCATGCACACGCACGAACACATAACGGTTAATAATCCAAGATTATTTTACATTAATATTCGACATAACACAAACTTTAGAAAATAAAACAAAACCGCAGACATGACTCTTCACTTTCCCGCCAAGAAGTCATCAACAACGTACTTTATTGTTGTTTTGTTTTGAGTTTTCGTATAAACTATATAGAGCTGTAAAACTATAAATCGTAAATCAATTACGTATGACACAATAGTATTTCTCTCATTCTTAAATAAATTACTAATAAGAAAAGGAGTAGTAGCAACTAATATTAATATTAATATTATTATTAATACTAATATTATAAAGAGAAAATGTTTGTATATTTGTATGTATGTATGTATGTACATATGTATGTATGTATGTTTGCAACAAATAAAATCAAAAACTACTGGACCGATTAAAAAAATCTTTCACCATTAGACTGCTATACTTATTAGAGCTGAGTAACATAGGCTATATTAAAAAAATGTCCACCCGTGCGAAGCAGGGGCGGGCCGCTAGTATTATATATTATAACTGATCAAAACCCGACGACAGCCGAAACACGAAGTTTGCCGAGAGCTATTAAGAAAATAGATGGCACTAGATGGATGTACTCCAATGAACCTACGTCGTCTATCTATTACAATAGATAATAATGTGATATAATATCTTTATACTACAGTATAAAGATACACTCATCTAAAACACATTCTTATCTGTGAGGCACATCAAATATTTTAAGTTATCGACATTGCATTTAGTTATCGACCAACGCTCTGGCGTTTTTTTAGGGTTCCGTAGCCAAATGGCAAAAAACGGGACCCTTATGGATTTGTCATGTCTGTCTGTCTGTCTGTCTGTCTGTCTGTCTGTCCGTCCGTCCGTATGTCACAGCCACTTTTTTCCGAAACTATAAGAGCTATACTGTTGAAACATGGTAAGTAGATGTATTCTGTGAACCGCATTAAGATTTTCACACAAAAATAGAAAAAAAAACAATACACTTTGGGGGTTCCCCATACTTAGAACTGAAACTCAATTTTTTTTCATCAAATATATAATAGGTCTTCAAAAATGATATTGAGGTTTCTAATATCATTTTTTTCTAAACTGAATAGTTTACGCGAGAGACACTTCCAAAGTGGTAAAATGTGCTCCCCTCTCCTGTAACTTCTAAAATAAGAGAATGATAGAACTAAAAAAATATATGTGATGTACATTACCATGCAAACTTCCACCGAAAATTGGTTTGAACGAGATCTAGTAAGTAGTTTTTTTTAAAACGTCATAAAGTACGGAACCCTTCGTGTGCGAGTCCGACTCGCTCTTGGCCGGTTTTTTTAATTCTTGCTAAGCCTGAACTCCGTAGCAACACAAATAAGAAGGTAGCAACCTGAGCTAGCAAATAGGTTACGCGCCAAAGCACTTGTCTTTGGAAAAAACAAGATTAGTGTTACATTTACTTTAAAAAGTCTAGAAAAGTATATATTATATCTTTATTACTCCATTATAAGCACAAAACAAAATGAGCACTTTGTACTTCTATTGTTTTTTTTTCATGAATCCTCATAACGGTCTACTATTATTAGAATAAATGGACAAAGAAAACATACGCAGGATTGAGAATTTAAGATTTAATTTCGTTAAAGAATAATAAGAAACGGCAAAAGAACAGACACAGAAAACGAAAGAATCAAAATTAATTTATCGTTTGGTTATACTTTAATGAGTAGGTACACTTTGTTTTGTCTATTGTTTTATAAAATGTTTTTGTTTTGTTTATATAATTTTTAACGCAAATTATGATGCGACACAAATTACAAAAACACAAATGTTGAAAAAATTTCCACGAGCAGGATTGGAATCTGAACCCTTCTGACATAGCGGGTCAGGTGCTCTCCCAATTGAGCTATCGTGGTTCTAACTTATTCGAAACTGTTCAACACTATTTACTTTTTTTTATTGTTTTATTTTGAAATAATCAACATATTATTTTGAAAGTAGAGTTGAAGAAGTTGGAGTTAATTGCACCCGGTAGAGAAGGTAGGGAGTATAATCAAATAAGTGGCAGTTACTAATATACACGTCAACAAATCAAATATAATTTGAAAAAGTGTTAAAAAAAAGTAATTTGTTCGCAACAAAATATGCGTACAATTATTATATATATAACATAATTCAAGTAAAACCACTATTTATATCACAACGCTGGCAAGCGTTTATATGGATTTTAGTTCCCAAGAGAAACGATCATTGATTCCATGCTACAAACTAAGTACAGCGACAGAATAATAATTATTCAAACGTTGCTCTGGTAATGTTTAAATTATTCAATAATAAACGAACTCCAATAGGTCTGTTGATTGCTTGAGTGCTAAGCGATTCAAATTCTAAGGGTCCTGTCAATTTCGTTAATTTAATTAAGCTTTCAAAGCGTAGGCTTTGAAAGGAGCGGTCAGAACTGTCAGCTGTAGCTGTTTAGCCAATTTGAACTCAAAGTTTTGGAATTAGGTATTACAGTAGGAACTTAGTAAGTAGTAGCAAACACGTACGGGTCACTATCATGTAACTTTTCTAATCATGTGGCGTGGTTGGCGACCGTATATAATTAAGTCTGTGCGTTACATAGGAGTGTGAGAAGTGGTCAGCCTGCTGATGTGTGCCCCGAAAGTTAAAGAACCTCTTCAAGACTACACCATTATCAATTTTATTATATGGAAGAAGTATAGAAGCAATTGGCAGGCCTCCAACAAGGTGGACCGCGAACTGGTAAAGGTCGCGGGATGCCGCTGGATGCGGGCAGCACAAAACCGGTCGTTGTGGAAATCCTTGGGGGAGGCCTTTGTCCAGCAGTGGTGATTTGATGAGAATTATTCAACAGATTACCTATTGACCTAAAAATCTCCATCTACAACGGTAATTTTAAACTTAAATTGAAGTATTTTTTGTTGGAAATTTTTTTTTACTCAGTTGAAGAATTTATCGAACGATCGCGATCTTGACCACCATTCCTTCGATGTCAATGATGTCGAATGATATCATGTAATTTATTTTATTTTGTGTCAAATAATTTACTTGTTTATTTACTTGTTTTATTTTGCCATTATTAATTTAATAATGTTGTTATTTCTATTTTGACATTTTGTATTTTAATCAATTTCGTTTGTATTAATTTTAATTTTAATTTCTATTGATTTTTTTTTAAATAATTGTAATGTTCAACACAATGTATATTGTTACTTGAATAAAGAATTGAATTGAATTGAGTTGATAGAAGCAATTAAACACTTTAATGGACAGTACGCTTATTTACGTACGGTAAAATGGGGCTACTTATGAATCAGGTGTAACATTGATCAGCTCCTGTTCTCTAAAGTGGTCTTCCACATGTAATCCTACGGTATGATTCTGGAGGCAATCTTACTAGAGACGCCTAAAACGCTAGGGATACCCATTTTAGCAGCTACTTAACACGCCAACAATTCCCATAAAAGCGTTCCGAAACACCATATGTCCATATAAGTTTTTGACTTTTTCTATTGATTATACCCTTGGCCACAAGTCCACAAAGAAAACACTAACTAATTTGACAAGTCCGTGGTTCTAGAGCCCATAGAGTATAACAGGGCTCGTGTACCTCAATTGTTACACTTGATTCAAAAGTATTATAGCCCAATTCTAGGTACAGTGGCTTACCTACCGCCGAATAATTTCAAGTTTTTTCTCAAATTACACATTCAAAGAAAGCTTAATTCAGTGCACTCGTTATACTTAAAAAAAAAATTACTGAATATTATTTAGTGGCCTCATCATAATCATCATCATTTCATTTATGTCCCCACTGCTGGGGCACGAGCCTTCCCTATGGATGAATAGGGAGAACGGGCCATGAACCACCACGCGGGCCCAGTGCGGATTGGTGGTTGTTAACGACTGCTAATGCAGGCGGGACCAACGGCTTAACGTGCCTTCTGAAGCACGGAGGAGCTCGAGATGATACATTTTTGGTCACCCATCCGATGACCGACCTTTGCGAAAGTTGCTTAACCTCAGCACTCGCAGACCGGGCGCGTTAACCACTGCGCCATTGAGCTCCTCAGTGGCCTAACGATCTTTTATAAAGATAATAACAATATAGCTCTCAATATAAATGGTTTTGCGTTATTCCAGCTTCATCATGTATATTTTTAAATGCCTGTGCTGGCGAACAAGCGTGCGGCCGGCCTGACGGTCACTGGTTACCGCAGCCCATTAACGCTTACTAACAACATTAATTAAATCAATGTTACTTGCACGTTGCCGACCGTTGCCTGAGGCCATTTTGTTATGCCTCTACCCTCAGTAATATTACTGGATCTCATAATCTTCTATAACGCGTAGTGTTCACTATATTTGCGGTAGAAATAGGTATAAGGGTGACACATGTAGACTTTTAGGTGGTCACAGGGTAACTCTCTCTGATCACCAGTAAAGGTAACCACCGTATTTCTAACAAATCCTGGTTTTCCTAAAAATTGTTAAACAGCCTTTAGATTATGATAGGTACATCTATACTAATATTATAAAGAGGAAACCTTTGTATTTTTGTTTGTATGTATGTATGTATGTATGTATGTATGTATGTATGTATGTATGTATGTATGTATGTATGTATGTATGTATGTATGTATGTATGTATGTATGTATGTATGTATGTATGTATGTATGTATGTATTTATGTATGTATGTATGTATGTATGTATGTATGTTTGCAACGAATAAACTCAAAAACTACTGGACGGATTTAAAAAATTATTTCACCATTAGCGCGCATTGCCGCGGTTTTAGTACCGATTTTGTCACCGACTCTTTGTTGGACGTGAGCGTTGCAATATAGAATTCCATACGTTTCATTTTCACCGACTAAAAAATCGATCACCGTTTATCGAACGTGGGCGAGGGCTCTAAACCCTACCTATTCACATCATCAGTGATCTGATCACTTAAAGGTCAGTATAAATTATATTATGTAAATTAGACGCTACTAGATCTATATAAAGGAACATATAATGTAGAATAATCAATGTACCAACATCCGTAGAATGTATTTCTAATCTGCACTACGGTGATGAAATTTTCGTTTAAAACTCATTCCCATATTGAATCACCAAATCTCCAGTCCGCACATAAACATTTTGGGTCGTAACGTCACTTAGTGTAGCAATAAAGTGAAACAATGAATTCATAAAATGAAATGATCGCAACATACGGTACGGTATCAGAGCGGCGCACAACAATGTCCATAAAAAAATATAAAACCCTATACCTAAACCGTTCGCACAGAAAATGTAGAGGAATTACATCAATAAATTTCCTTTGCGTGGTCATAAAAACAGAGGACTGGACTTAGGGAAATAAACCTGTGCCTTTGACTGGGCAGCCCTTTGTCCCTTTCTCCAGGAGGCAACGGTACAGCCAGCAAAAGTCGATAACCAAAATCAGAATAGCAATACTAATGAAAGCCAAGATTCAGTACTAGGTGGGTATACTTTCTGTACTTTGAAAAAATAACTAGCTTAAAAACAAGTCATTCGACTCTCGAATCGACTGTCATTTCATCCACATCACCTTTATGGACGGCGGTCTACTACTGTGCGTTTTTCACGAAACTTCTTGCCTCGAACTACAGTGTTGTGGAACCAGCTCTCGACGGCGGTATTTCCGGACCGTTACGACCTCGGAATCTTCAAGAAACGAGCCTATTCCTTCCTTAAAGGCTGGCTACGCGTCTGCGATTCCTCTGGTTTTGCGGGTTTCCATGGGCGGCGGTGATTACTTTCCATCAGCTGACCCGCCTGCTCGTTTGCCTCCTTCTTTTATATAAAAAAAGTGAATATTCGCCGGTATATAATAATCTTAGAGCATTTAAGACAATAATATTATTCTTTCATTATGACAATAGGTTTTGATTGTAGACCTTTGCTGTTGACCGTACAAATGTACGATGACTTTCTTTTTTTTAATGGTTTGGTGCGGTTTGCGCATACCTAGCTAATGTCAAGAAAAGATTGTGTAGGTAAAATTTCATTTTGAATAATAGGATGTCAATGAGTTGTAGTGTCCGTCAAGTGCAGCCTTTATTGGTTGGTCGAAATGGGGATCTGCCACGTGCTCTTGTACTTTCAAATTTGCCCTGAACCACAACACTCTTTACAACATATTATAATACGCAAATAATTGATTTGATTTGATTTGAGGTGTCACTTTCGCGACACGTGCCGCAATAAAGTTAGAATTCAAGCTTGTTGCTTGTTGAATTCGAGCTTGCATGATTATGAAAATGTTATCTATACTAATATTATAAAGAGGAATAATTAAATGTCTGAAAAATACACAACTACTATTTGAAAAATCTTTACTTTCGTCAAAAAGTCTACGACGAATTCAACATTCCAATGTCTAAACAGTTTAGTACTGTCGGCGACAAAATTATATGAACAGTAATATCATCTTTTGTCTATATTGGTTGAGTTGAATTATATCACATTGTACTTTTATTTATATAGTACCTATAAATACACATTATATTGTTTCAGTATCTATCTAGCTTTACGTAAGCTCTTCGTCATTTTGAATATTATTATAATCATTTATGTATTGTTTTTCTATAGATGACAATAAATGGCAACTGTAATGTTAACCGTGGTCCATCTTATAAGCTACCAATTTTCTAACTATTCTTTCGATATGAACTGCTAAAAAAAGTCTCTTTTTACCATTTTCATTGAGGTTCCCTTTATCTGGCAGATTTTTTTTGCTGCGAATTTTATTTGGCATAACACACTTGACATAATTTTCTTTAAACGAATATGTTCAATGCATACAAATTATTTAGTATAATTATTATTTGGTCGAATGTTTATATGTTAGAATTCTCAATGGCATACTTTTAAGATGGCAGATTTTCACTTGGCATAATAACATTTAGTAAAATTACATTACGCATAATTTCGTCTAGCATAACATTTATTTTGTGCGATGATTACTCGGTATAATTTCACTTGGCATACTACGATGATGGCAGTTTTCCATTTGGAATAATTTCATTAGGCATTCTATTTCTAATGAATTTTATGCCATCCGCTGATATGCATAATAATATTATGACATAAAAATGTTTGCGATAAAGGGTAGACTCTTAATTGTGTGCTACATTTGTGACAGAAACGAATCGCTGCAAAACCGACTCTACGTAGTCTTGTCTACCCTACCCTGTGACTCCTAGAGTGTAATTCAAGCCCGCGTAGGCGCGGAGGGGCGAGGCGGATCGCCAGAGCCCCGCAGCGCCCGCCGGAGCCGTGACAGAAACCTTGCATGCTGCATGCTTGCTTGCATGCTGCATGCTTGCTTGCTGCCAGTTGCCTTCATGCTGCCTATTGCTTGCATGCAGCATGCGTGCATGGTGGATACTAGTATTGCTTATCTACAGGGAAATAAAAGCCACATGTTCACAATCAACTGTTTTATGTAGTGATATATGTATATTACATTTATTTTAAAAATAATAATACAAATTTTAATACATTAATTATAATAATACAAAACCATGTTTGTTCTAACTATGAATTTTCTGCAGTGTGATAGATGAGTCTTATACTTTATTTTCTTTATTATGGAAATGAAAAGTATGCTAAAAGAAGATTCTGAATATAAACTTCCTGAGATATGATAGTTCTGCCTCTTAATATTATGGATATCAAATTTATGCATAAAGATGATTCTGAATGTAAACTTCCTGCGATATGATAGTTCTGCCTCTTAATTATTATGGATATCAAATGTATGCCTAAAGATGATTCTGACTTATAAAATTATGGGTTTCCGATTGTTTCAAATTAATTCAAATTTGATTGAGGAACAATTTTGATTGTCTATTGTAGCTATAAAAATATTTATAGCATTTCCCAGAAAAACTATCAGGTGATTCACATATTTTCCTGTTGGTACGACAAAGTTGGTACCAAAGTACTCAGCGGCTATCGTTGCCAATTGTTTCTTGTCACCGCAGACGTGCAATTAAATTATAAATGTCACGGGCAAGCTCCGCAGGGCGTGTGCCCGGGCAGTGTTGACTTTGCAAAGATCCTCTGGGCAGAGTTGGACGATATCGATTATTAGACCGTACGTACGTACGGTCACCAACAAAAGAGGGTGGGTACATTAGTACTGACTAGAGATGAAAAAAAACTGCTTAATTTTATTACACGTTTAAGCATTGTACGTTTTAAAAAAATCATGCTATTAAAAAGATTTCTTGCTTTTTTTCTTTTTTGTTTAGTTTTACTTACAAAAAGCGGGCTACGTTGCGTTAAAACGAAAAACGTAAAGGTCCTGCTTAATAACGTTTAAAATACGTTTATTAAGTCTTTCATTGTTAACATGTTTTGTTGTCCACGCGTTTCGTTGTCATTGAAACGAAAATGAAATATTATGTTGTACAACGTAAATATGTAGAATTTAATGATTTTTTAATGAATTCACTTTCCTTATTATTCACAAAAATTCGTTTACACTGAATGTTAACTACACTAAAACGTGCTTTTGCTTTAAACGCCCACATCTAGTACAGAAGACACCTGCACATCATACTATCACAAACTGTCAAATTTTTTCAATAAATTTTCAACTTTATGCCACAGACATAAAGTTCAAAGTCTATTGAGGAAAGGAGAACCGGACAAAACGGTCCTGGAACCAATAACGACGGCATATATGTCATCAGAAAGCTACCTCTATGTACTTCAATAGTTACTATGGCAGCTCAGTTCAAATAACTGTGTGAAAAGAGTTATGACTATTTTTAAATACCTACTTTTCTCAAACAACTTTATAGCACATCCTTCATTCCGTGACGTTCGCATCGTCGTAGTGCAAGTTCTAACTATTATCAGTTGTGTGGTACTTGGGATTTGGCCCCTGCTGGCAATTTAATCGATAATTATAGATGTTTAATAATAATTACAATGCACTGTCTTTATCAAAACCAATTGTTTTATTTTGTATTAATATATAAGAATATAGTAACGCGACATCTACCCCGCATCCTCCCGGACTAGTAAGAACTTGCACTACGCCGCGGACGTCACTGAATGAAGGGTGTGCTATTAAGTTGTTTGAAAAAAGTAGATATTTAAAATAGTCATAACTTTTACCACACAGTACATTGAAATGAGCTGCAATAGTAACTATTAAAGTATATCGAAGTAGTTTTCTGATGGTATATATGCCGTCGTTGTTGGTTCCAGGACCTGACTTCATACATTTTTGCCGGTTCTCCTTTGACAGTTTGTGGTAGTCTGATATGCACGCGTGTGAACTTTAGTACCTCATAATAATCTAGTAGGTAACAGGGCACGATTGCGTGATACTATCCCCTCTAGAAACCCTCTGAGGATATTAGATTACTACGGCTTGAGGAATCTTTAGGTTCTCGTCGTCTCTAAAAGTCCGATTCTTATCTCTTATCTTATCTTAGTTTATCTGCTGAAGTTACCTGAGGTTACCTTCTCCCAATAACACTTCGACCCATCGGAATCTTTTGTGCAACCCCTTTTACTTTTTCTTACTCTATAAAGATGGATGCCATAAGTCCGATTACTCGAAAGGTCAAACGCGGTCGACAGTTAATTTTAAAAAAAAGTCGTAATAACATCATTAGAGATTGAAAAGCGCCTGTTAAGTTCATAGTAGTTGCTTTGAAATAGTACCAAAGTTCCTTAATTTTTGTTGTAGTTTGTGCCAATAAATTGGTCTATGCAATAAATGTATTTTCTTTCTTTCTTCAATGTTTGAATTCGCGCTCAATACGGTCATCGGACAACTTAAACCTTAAAACCCTTTCGCACAGCAAAATACGTATATAAGTAAGTATGTAGTTTTGCATGTCCTATTTTATAGTATTCTAACTAGCTGTCTCTATATGACTGGTTATCTGGAATAAATTACTTTATTATTATAATTTTTTTTTTTTATCTTTTTCTTTGCTACTTTTTATGGTGGTGCATAATATAATATTGAATAAAAATACATTTATTAATTTTCTTCACAAACGAGACTTAATTTTAAGGCTAAGTTAATTGGCAATACAATTATTATCTTTCAATCTATCTATTTATTTCAAGTGGTCAACACTTTAGTTGCTGATTGTACGTCTGTACCCTGTTCACGGTGGTGGGCACTATTGTTTGATTTATTTGTAAACTTTGCCCAACTTCAATTGGACGTTATTTACGTTCGAAAGCGAAAATGGCGGTTCAAAAATGTTCGTCTTCCTCAGATGGGACTCGAACCCACCACTAATTTATTCTAATTAATAGCTTAGTCTCTCTATCTCGCAACCATCTCAAACAACGACGTAGTGACATTAATAAGAGTGTAATTGTTTAAAAAAAAAAGGTTTTCTACAATAATATATTTTATGAAATGTTTACTGATCAATTACACTGCGCAGAGATGAAGATGCTCAGGTGGGCAAGTGGTGTAACTAGGCTGGATCACGTCAGAAACACACACATAAGAGGCACCTTCAAAGTGAGACCTTATCATCATCATCATCATCAGTTCATTTTTGCCCCCACTGCTGGGGCACGAGCCTTCCCTATGGATGGATAAGGAGATCGGGCCATAAACCACCACGCGGGCCCAGTGCGGGTTGGTGGTTGTTAACGACTGCTAATGCAGCCGTGAGTGAGACCTATCCCAGATAAACTACAGGAGAGCCGTCTGCGGTGGTACGGACACGTTATGAGGCGACCATCCGACCACATGACCAGAAAAGTGCTAGATATCAAAACTAAACCCTGAGGACGAGGAAGACCCCGAATCACATGGATGTCAGTAGAAAATAAGAACCTCAAAGAACCCAAGTCAGCAAAGAGACGAACCAGGACCAAGCTACCTGGAGACGCATGATACGGAGGGCCGACCCCAATTAAAATAGGAAAGGCCCAGCCAAAGAAGACAATGTTTACTGATAGCGCATTGTTGTAGCTTCAAGTCCCATATTTTTTATCGCAGAGTTGGAGACTCTATCTCATACTAAGCTGAAGCGATATCCAGATGTGAATGTAGCTCGTGGAGCAAGATTGTGCCTAACTAGCCGTCCTCTACCACCCACAGGTTTCTTTATCACACCTCGTTTAAAAACCTTATGTTCTAGGAAGGAAGTAAACACATATTCATTCCCGGAAAAGTTTTTTTTAAAATTGTTTGTCCTAAAATTTTCAAAAACTGAAAATACATTTTAATTTTCGAAAACTTTAGGCAAGTCGTCTTTTTCAAGTGCCATTTTGTTCCTACACAATATAGCATAGTGAATGCTAAGTAACGATTGCAAAGATTATATTGTTAAGCAAATACATTTGTGTACCTATATATTAAGTGTCAAGTCAACAACTCTGGGATTCCCGAGCACTAGATTGGAGAGTCGAGCAAGAGTCGCGAAATGCCGCCATAGCAATCACAGTAATACAATCTACATTAGCATCTATCCGTCCGTGTCAGAAATATAATACGGAAATAGTTTTTATCGATTTTCTGAATATTTTCAGACACATGCAGCGTTCTCCATGATCGGATTGGATGTAAAAGTGTTGTTTTATGTGGAGCGCGGACAGCTACAAAACGGAAACTAACAGAAAAGTTTGAACTAATGCTGAAATGGTGCGCGTACTGCAAAATAAAACAAAATCCAGCCAACTCTATACTCAAAATACCTATTCGTTTCTCCGGTATTTCTCTGAATTGTATTCTTTACTTTTCATTTAGAATTTTCTTAATATTAGCTCCTTAAATATGAAAGTGACGTTTTGTATGAAGATTTTTTATAAAATTATATTTTTCATACTAACGTTTTTTTAAAGAAAAAAAAAATCAAGTCACTTCATAGCTACAATGAAACAAAAAGTCAATTAAAGTCCTAATTAAAAGTGTATAATAATATTAACAACCGGTATTGAGTTTTAGAAGTAATACACCTATTAATAAATGAGAAAAAAAACTTCAATTTCATAGGTAAGTACCCTATATTTCCTTTGACCTTCATCTTACCAACGTAGAAAGTTACTACCAGGGTGCGATTTTTATTCATCATTCTATGATGTGAACGAAAACGAGAACTTGTGTATTAAAATTACCTGCCGACCCTCCCCACCTACATAGCTAATGTTTGTGTTAAGCTTGTTAACAAATTACTGTAGGTACTAATACAAAACTCTCAACAACTCTCTCTAACAATACAATTCTCTAAAATGTTCAAAATGATTTTTAAAGCAAATTTTGTTGCGAACAAATTACAAAAACACATATGTTGAAAAAATTTCCACGAGCAGGATTTGAACCTGCACCCTTCTGACATTCCGGAATGTCAGAAGGGTGCAGGTTCAAATCCTGCTCGTGGAAATTTTTTCAACATTTGTGTTTTTATTTTTTTTTATTTTTTTTTAATACAATTCTCGTTTGAATAACAATCGTACTTTACATGGTGAGAAGAAGGTCAAGGCAAAATAAAGGAGACTGCAGAAGATAAGCTTCATACATGACTTTTTTTTGAGGGCTGATTGCCTCAGACGGCATTTTCAGCTTCACCGGGCTTTTTTGGGGGCGGCGAGGAACGTAAAGGGTCCCTCAAGCCGTGTGAAAAGAATCACCTTCGGAGGTTTTCTAGAGGGAACGGCATCGAGTACTAGTGCGCGTCCCCGTGCCCTACTAGATTCTCCGCGAAGGGTTCGGATCGGATCGGGGGGCGGAACCACCCGAGGGCGCCTCTAAAGACTCGGACCACGGCTCGGGTTGACCGGGCCGTGGAGGAGGAGAGAAGCGCCCAGGTACATGTCTGTACCTGGTATAGAGCGCGTGTGAACCGGTTCTTCGTACCCTTGTTCTACGAGTACGGTGTCTTGGACCTAAGCTAGTGTGCATGTTTAGTGTATTCTGTAAATGTGTAGTGACATTTAGAGGATCGGGCGGGGGCAAACATGACGTGCTCTAGCAACGCACACACACCTCTCACGGATACACAGCTCTCACATCTGCACTCTGACTGTTGCGAGCTGTTGCGAGCTGTTGTGAGATTCCGTGTCGTCCGTGTCTTCTGCAGTCTGCTTTTGTGGTCGAGGTAACGAAAAAAGAGGACAACATTTTGGTCAAAGTTATGTTAAAAATGTACACTGAGTAAGTTAGCAAAAATAATGTCTGCTATCCATCGTTCTTAAATAATGATTGATGAAAACGTCGTCGTGTCCTAAGTAAACAATGTTTTTAACAAGCGAAAAGAGTGAGAGAAATCCATTTTGCATCGCTATGAACATCGTATAGAACAGTAATTTTGAAGTTATGCGGGTTGGTGATAATAAGCCCGGGCTATGAAATTCAAAAAATTCAAAATTCAAAATCATTTATTTAGTTTAGGCTACAAGTATCTCTTGTGAATGTCACTATGCCACCGGTTCGTAAGTCTACGCAGGGCGGGAGATCTTGTACTGAGTAGAACCGGCAAGAAAGACAAAAGATCTTTTAGATTCACTATACGCTTGTATATATATATATTTGTATGTTCGCATTATATCTCTGACATATTTTATGCACCGATTAGATTGATTTGTTTTTTGATCGATTGGTTTTTTTATACTTAATGAAAATTATATTGACCATTACTATACCATACAATACAGTATTTTTTTGCAAAGTGTACAATAGTGTTCAGATTTACATATAAATGTATGTATATATAGAACTTACCTTAGGCTTAAATAGTAGCTCTTTTCAGACACAGACATTTAGTATAGAGCTAACCAATTGCCAATAAATTATTTTTCGTTTCTTTTAAATAATTATTATATGTATATAACTAATTCTAATCTACATTAGAGTACATTCATAAACAATTCATCATCATCAGCATCATCATCAGTCTATACTTGTCCACTGCTGGTCACTCCAAGTGCAGGCCACTGAGCATGATCCGCGACTACTCTCATCCAGCTCTTGCCAGCCACCTTGCAAAGATCATCATTCCACCTAGTCTGAGGACGTCCAACAAATAACTATTTATTTTTAACTAATTCTAATGACAGTTCTGTGTTGTTATTGTATATCTGATAGGTACTATTTAAAACAATCCTATCGCCATGGTCTGCTGATAGCAAAGTAGCTGTAACTACTATTCCTAGCTTCTCAGTCTAATAATACTTTTACGCGTCTTCAATGTGTCCATTTTATATCATATTGGAATGAAATGTCAGCCTTAAATAGTGGCCGGCGTCGACAAAAGACGGTCAGGAAATTGACAGCCTTCCCGTCTCTAATAAAGAGTGCGATAAAGGGTCCTCGATAAAACAAAATGTCAACGATACTGGATTCTTTATGAGAGTTTCATTTCAATGTAGTAATGTTAATAAAAAGTATTTATTGAAAACAAAAGTGTTACAATAACACAATGAAATGTTGCTCTTAAGTTTTAAATAAAAAATAATTTGTGTATAAAAAGCTTTATTATGTCCTATTGTGTATAAGGCTTGGATATCATCATCAGCTCATTTTATGTCCCCACTGCTGGGGCACGAGCCTTCCCTATGGATGGATAGGGAGAACGGGCCATAAACCACCACGCGGGCCCAGTGCGGATTGGTGGTTGTTAACGACTGCTAATGCAGCCGGGACCAACAGCTTAACGTGCCTTCCGAAGCACGGACGAGCTCGAGATGTTAAATTTTTGGTCACCGATCCGTTGACCGGCCTTTGTGAAAGTTGCTTAACCTCAGCACTCGCAGACCGGGCGCATTAACCACTGCGTCATAGAGCTCCATCAACAAGTATTACTTACAATGTAATACTGTAGATTTAGCAGTGTCGCATATGTGCGGTTTGTTTGTAAACGCCCTTACGCAATGCACACAATGCCGAAGTCTGAAGGGGCAAAAAGTCCGTAGCGAGAGAGCATCGATAATTGAAATGTAACATATTTTTTATACCTATTTGGATTTTGTAGGAAACTAGGTGGCTAATTCTTATTTGTACGTGCTTGTACTTTGCCGCATCGAAGGTCGCAGTACACTCTCTTTTTGACGACCTCCTTGGTCGAGTGGCTTGCACACCGGTTTTCATGGTGTCGCTATCTCTGAGGTCCCGGGTTCGATCCCCGGTCGGATCAATTTAGAAATACCTGTTTTTCTATATTGTTTCGGGTCTGGGTGTTTCCTATGTATAATAAGTATGTATTTAAGTATATTAAGTATGTTTATCCGTTGTCTAGTTAACCATATAACGAGTTTCTTAAGGAAGCTTTTCTTGGGGCTAGATAATTGGTGTGAGTGTGGGAAACATTTATTTATTTTATTATTTTATTTATTTACGGCTTAAAAGGCCTATTTATAGATGTTAAGGCTTGCAATAT